>PVKA01007837.1:0-29939 GCA_004027165.1 Ctenomys sociabilis | reverse complement strand
CTAGGGAGAGTCACATGGAGAGAAAACTTTCTCTCAGGCTCTCATAGAGAGCGAACTGGTCAAGCATTGGCTGTGACTCATCCACATGGATGACACAGACAAAGGATCTACAGAGTAAGTTGCAGAATTACAAGATAAACCCTGATGGGACTTCACTGACTTCATCAGAAACAAAAGATACATCTTTTGGTATATAGGTCTTGATCTATCTCAGTCTTAATCATCCAGCAGAAAAGTATAAAGATGAGGTATACAACATGGAACCATAATAATATGTTGAGATGTAAATGGCTATAGTCGACAACTTCTTATTGTGGAATGCTTCACTGTGTTGGATTGTGGCACAGAGTTCAGGCCCCTAAATTGGTTTAATGACAATGTAGTGCTCATCTTTGACAGGTCTAGACAAAAAAAGGGGTATACAAAGGAAGAATCATCATGTGTGTGTATAAACAGTACAGTTAGGATAAATATGCAGTGTTTCTGCATAATTCTATGAGAAGCAAGATTTTCACTAATAGTGGTTGGACAAGATATTATGTTGGCTCTAGTACAAACACTAGGGAGATAACAAGGTAGAAAGTATTAATTATTGAATCTGTGATATAATTCATCTATCAAATAATAAGATAAATATATAGTTACATTCTCTTCATTCACTGATTAGAGGCATCTGCCATAATAGTGCCTATAAGTATAATATCATGTATGCACCTTGTACGACAACAAAACATTACAAAAACATTTTGCAATGTATTAGTTTATCCAATCTGTCCCCTTAATTTGTCTTGAAACTGTCTCATTGCTATTTGTTCTTCAATAAAAATAATAATAATAAAAAAGAATAAAATTCAGGTAAGACTACTATAAATGAAAACAATAAAAATGTCATTGGAAAAAAGTGAAAAGAGAAAAGTTGATAGAAAAAAACTTTCACAAAGTAGAAAAATTCATATCTCAAAGTGTTTAAACTTATTTATCATGAGATAAATAATATACAACTATATGTCACAGAGTAACAAAAATTTAAAAAATTTGCCTTGAGTCATTAAATTTGTACAAATCTCAATTACTGATAGATTATGATATACAGTGAATTGCACATAAAGTGTGATAAGCTGTTTAATACAATTAAACTGTTTAATATTTATTAAGCTGTTTAACATTATTAAAGCCTTCAGAAAGGTTGAAGTCTTATTTTCTGACCCAGAAATTCCATATATTCTGTACATCCATATATTCATTTCTGAATGTATTTGTACAAGGAAAGCTGTGTACATAAGGGCAACAGTATAAATTCAAGAATATTCATGACAACATATTCATTAAAATAAGAATAAAAAATAACACCACCATTATAATCGGTCATAAACAGATATGTAAATTCTACCATCCTTAGAGACGAGTATATCAGTAAGCAGTGAAAATTTAAAAAATTACAGAGCCATGTAAGAATTAGACAAAGATTACAATCTTATTGTCAAACAAAAGAAATAAAACATCCAAAAAATAAACACAAAGAGTAAAATTCAAAAGCAGGCAAAATTAAGTTGTTTTTTTTAATGAATAATAGAGTATAGAACTGCTTTTTTTAAATAAGCAGAAATAGAAGTCTACAGTAATACCCTAAATTTTGAGCATTCGTGAATGTGAGAGGATATGATTTGTGTTTTTTGGGTATTGGAAGGGTTTATTTCTTGATTTCAATAGTAATTATACAGAAATTTATTAGCTTCATTTACACATATGATACATGTGTGCATGTTGTAGTTTCATGCTACAAAAGATGAAATAGAAAACATGAGAGGATGGTTATTTGTCAAAAATTTGCTAGGAAATAGAGAGCAAGAAGAGAAAACTGAGCCTTAGCCTCTTTACATATTAGATAACTGGTATCCCACCGCATGTCCTTTTACCCTTTTTTTTTTTAGAACATGCTAATCTGTATCTGTGTGCTACTTGGAATGAGCAGTTACTGGGCACAGGATGCAAGATGCAGGAGAAATTTGTTTTACTGTTGCAGAAAATCAATGTGCACCAGAAGGGAAAACTCTTTGCCCCAAGAAGATCAGAAGTCAACTTTTATTAATTGCTGAGAAGTTGATAGAAAACTAAGTTTAAAACCATCAGCCCCCAGTTAGCTCTCTACGGGGGTTAAAGAAAGCTCAGAAGTACAAGGCTGTTAGTAGGACAACACATGGTTGGGTAAATAGATTGAGCAAGGTAGTTTTAACAAACTTACTTAAAAAAAATGTTTACCATTATACAGGGATATCCTGAGGATGAGGGGAAGGTGTTTGTGTGGGACAAGCAAAGCTGACCATGCCATTGATAAGGGTGTCCCAAGCAGGACATCCTTGAAGCAAATTGAAATCAATACATAACCTATTAACTTGGACACAGTCAGTTTAATCCATTACATTGTTAAAAGATAATAGCTGAACTCAGATAGTCAAGGCTTAACTGAATTTATAAGGCTACCTACGTGTCAAACAGCAGGAGGTTGAGGTTGTTAGCCTCTAATTAATCTTTGACTTTTGATATAAAATGTCCACGAGTGTGGTATTTTGTCACTGTGACCCTACATTTCTATTAGGTTAGTCCAAGAGAATGAAGGACAGATTTCAGTGATAGTGCTTCTTGTCAGCAGTTAATAAAGAGAACTCAGGAGTGGTCTCTCCCTGAACTCACCCTTGATCTGCAAATAGGATGGTCTTCAGTTCTATGAGCACAGTAGGTCACAGGTCATGAGGGCACCCGGCTGAGTTTCAGGCAATCTCTAGTATCCTTAAAAAGTATTATTTTTCTGACTTCAGCAGAAAAGAAAATCTGAATGGCTGCAAACAGGAGGAACAACCAATGCCTCCTTGCCTGCTTGGAGGTGACAAGGGATCCTGCAAAGCTTCTAGATGAGGACTGACCCCATGTGACACCTGATGATCAGCTTGTGCAGGGAGCAGAGCACCCAGACACCTTCAGACAGAGATCCACTAGACACCTGCGAGCTAACAAATGCCTGATGTTGTGTTTAGCTGCTGAGTGAATAATAATACTTTATTCTGAGGCAATAGTAAATTAAGCGCCATCTTCCAGGCTGCACTACAGATAGAAGAGCCCTATTAGCCACAAAATTCCATGGTGTTTTTATGATGAGATGGATGTAAACCATAGGATCAGTAATGTGGGGTGAAATTGTCTTTCCAAAAAAATCAAAGTTATTTTTCTGGTGATGACCATTTAGCTTTCCACAGGTGAGCTATTATGCATTGTGCAGCTGAAATCATGAGAGTGCACATATCGATCACTATGGTGTGGTGACTCTTGCTCTTTCAGGAATATGCCCAGAAGAGACATAGCTGATGAGACCGTCTACAGCTGAATGGGTAAAGAAAATGTGGCCTCCATATGCAATATAACTTTATTCAGCCATGAAGGAGAATGAATCTGTGTTATTTGCAGAAAAATAAATGGCTCTTGACTTTAATGTTCAGTGAAACAAGCCACAAATAGAAAGTCAGAAATTATATAAATTCACTTATATGAGAAAACCAAAGTGCCAATAAATTAGAGAGTAAAGTGCAGGAGAGATGATGAGAAGTAGAGAGGCAGGCTCTTGAGTGATAGGGAAAGAGTTAAAGGCAAGGGTTGAAAGGGGTAGTTGTGTGTGGAGGGAAGAGATTTGAAATGATCAAGATAAGAAGTAGATGCAAAAATCTCCTGAATATAAATAATACATATAAAATTATATATAATAAATATATACTAATAAAAAGTAAACATTTTCTTCCAGCAAGGAACAAAATGTTTTAGATGAAATCTATTAATTCAGATATCAAACATTAATTAATGGGAGCAACTAAGTGGAAGCAACAGAAAACATTTCATGTAAAAAATTTTAAGTAGAAAAGTTAAAAAAAAATTAATGCTGTTCTATTTTTCTGTCAGGAAGTATATGTCTATGCTACCTTGTTTAGCTTCAGGGCACTCTCCAGGCAGGCATTTACAGACACAATTTGTCCATTTAGCTGCAGTTCCATCCAGGAATTTCTTGGTGTCCACACAAATCTCAGGAATAAGCCTACAAAATCAGCTGAATCAGCCTCATCTGAGTCAGATGAGGACTTTGCTCTGAGCAGATCTGTCAGCTCTGTGACAAAGTTGAGGAGTTAAGAAAAACTGGCAAAATAGCAGGGCCTTCACTCCATACCATGTTTTTATCAACAAATTTCAAAACCATCGTTTATATTTGGTCTTAACCTACGAACCATGAATGTTTCCTCTTTGTGAGTTGCTCTTCATTTTCTCTTTCAGCAGGCTTCACCAGGATCCAGTCACGTGACTGGCTCTAACACAGGCATCTTCTCTGCTTTGGATACTGCAGTTGGTCCACCTGCTCTTTATCATTGTTACCCATGCTGTTGTTGACAGAGGTACTGCTCAGAGATATCTCCAGGGCAAAGATCCAGGAGTTGTTCAGGGACCAGAAGCCAGGACGTGTCTTGATCATGAGGATTTTTTATGGCAGTCTAAAGGTCACCCATATAATGGTAAAATTATACCTTATTGAGAGAGTTTTAGATGAGTCATGCACAAAAAAACCCCAATTCTAAACAAAAATGTTATGTATGACTGAACTTTAAATATATTCTCTCTCTTTCTTTTTTTCTTTCCTTCTTTCTTTCATTTGTGTATCTGGTATAGGGTCTCACTATGCAGCTGAGACTCATAGTGATCCTCCTGTTTTCAGCCTCCCCAGTGCTGGGATTCCCTGTGCACCACCACTCCTGTATGCCAGGCTCAATGTGCTCTGGGAGCAGGGCAAGCAAGGCATGGGGCACCAGGGATCAACCCTGATCTCTGCACTTGCCAAAGCAGGTGCTTAGTCTGCTGAGTGATCTCATCGCCCTTAAATATGTTCTTTTTTTTGGATTCTGTCTTTCTTTCTTTCTTTTTTTTTTTCAACCTGGGGTAGAACTCAGGTCCCTGTGCTTGCCAGGGAAGCACTTATTCCACTGTGCTATTTACTCAGCTCATTTTGGTTACTATTTGGTTTATACTGATTCTCATTAGGCCCTTATTGTTATTCACAAATAACTGGTAAAACAGTCAAGGTTGTGAGCATTCTTAAGGTATTAAACAAAATTTAAAAGTGAAATTTTCTCTCTCGTTCTCTCTCTTACTTTTTATTACAGTAAAATTTGCACAGAAGAGAATTAGAGCTCGAAGTTGTGGTCTATATTTCTAATTCCAGAGGATTTGTAAGATCCAGGTTAGCCTGGGAAATTTACATTGACCCTGCCTAAGGAAAAAGAAAATAGTGGTGAGCTAGGGACATGTCAGTGGTAGAGTTCCAGAATTTACATTCCCAGATTGCTGAAATGAATAAGTAAATAACTAGATGTATAGATAAATAAAACAAAACAAAGTATATAATTGCTTTGTGGTACTTGTAATTATTATGTATCTGAAATGTTATCTATCTTACTAAATATTCAAAACTATTCTGTAATACATGTATAGAACTGTTACATCTTTTTTTATTTTATTGAAGTACAAATATCAATGAGACAGTTTTAAGACACCTTAATAGGACGGATTCGATAAATTAATACATTGCAAACAGTTTTCATAATGTTTCATACAAGGTGCATACATGATATTATATTGACAGACATTATAGCAGATATCTCTTATCAGTAAATTAAGAGTGTAGCTATTTACGTATCTTATTTTTACACTTGAATTATATCAAAGATTCAATTCTACATTGTTATTTTCCTAGTGGTTATCCATAGCACTAGAAGCTGAGGCAAGATTTGTGCTCATGGTGGTTGGACAGGATATTATGTCAGAATTGTTACATCTATATGACTGGTTTGAACACTGAAGCCAAGTGAAATAATTTCATTACGTATGTTCAGTTAACATAGAGTTCTGTGGGTTTTTTGAGCCCAGAGTTTCACTGTGTAGTTTAGCCTGGCCTGAACTCACATTGTAGCCTAGGCTGGCCTCGAACTTGCAGAGACAGTCCTGCTTCACACTCTTGAGTACTGAGATAACAGGTGTGCTCAGCAAGGCTCAGCTGGAGTTTAATTTAAACAAAAAGTCATAATCCTTCAAAGAAAAGTTCTCTGCAGAATTAAACCTTTGTCACTGAGGTTCTTTCATTGTGCTTTTGTTTTGCATGTAGTTAAATTGCTTATTGTGGACTGACTGTTGCTTTCTGCCAGGATTCAGTTATGAAATTTTCTTGATCTCTGGTTGTTAAATTTAGTGTCATGAAAAAATGAAAACAGCTGTTATGTGTAAGCTGAAACTCTTAAGTGAAAACTGAATAACTCAGAGATGATGCAAAGGTGTGTAGTGTCTCCCAAATTGAATGCCCAAGTAGAACTAGAGTCAGGTTTGGGTTCTTGGGCTGAGGCACACACCGGTCCAACATCTGGATTCCTTTGGTGTGCACCTGCACCATGAAGAGCAGAGAGAAGCCTGAGAAACACAGCCTGAGATAAAATGTGTGAGTTTTAACAGCAGGTGGGTCTGAAACTGAAATTAATATTGGTAAAATCAAGCTTAGGATGAGCATGTAGGTGTGTTTCAAGATTTAGCTACTGTAAGTGTGCTGCTATACACGTAGATCTAGATGTAGGAGTACAATCTGGGGACGTAAAGTCTTTCAGAAAGACACCAGGAGGGGTTGAGTGGACCTCAGTGTCTAAATGTGAAAAGGGTTGAAATGTGCTGAGCTCAGCTGTGTGCACACCACATTTCCAGGTTGTGGGAGAGGTCATGAGCCCTGCAGAAAACGTTGTTGGGAAAATGTAAAACAGAGGTGGCATGAGTGTGAATTTTTATTTTATTTATTTTATTTTGTTTTGTTTTATTTTATTTTATTTATTTTGACAGAACCAGGGATTGAACTCAGGAGCTTGTTTGCCAGGGAAGGGCTTATTCTACTGAGCCATCTCCTCAGCCCCTTTATTTTATTTATTTATTTTTTTATGAGTCCAAATAAACACAAGACAATTAAGAAACATTCATCTGATGAATCATGTGTATTTAGACTCAAGGTCCCAGATGCACAAGCCCTGCAGCCTGAGCTCAGGTGTCCACAGCCCACGCTGGAGAAGTGGCCACTGCTCAGCACTCTTGAACTGTTCAGGCACTGCCCAACACCCCAGGAGCTGTAATCCACCTTCAGTAAGCATTTATGAATTGAGAGAATCCAAACTGTGGAGTGAACATGTGGCTTGAAGACTGTGCTAATTTGAAGGATTTTGTAGACATTTTGTGAAAGTTGGTCTGGGAGACATTTACTAACTCTCTCCTACCTCTGTGTTTTCTTTCGCCCCTTGCAGGGACAGCAGGGACACACTTTAATAGGGAAGCTTTGATTCCGCTTGAATTATAATGCTTATGCCATGGGTGTCATTATTTACACTTTTCCCAGCACAGTACGTACAGTTTGAAGATGGCTAATGTATTTTAAACAGCTGCTTTTCACCTGGTTGTCCTGACAGCTGGTGATTTGAGGTTTCCAGGAAGGATAAGGTGGTGCATTACAGGAAGCTCAGATTAGATTCCTCTAGGGGTTGGTGTCTGCCAAAGTGAACTGCAAAGTTTTGCTGACCTGTGTTGCTTTTTTTGTTCCTTGAGTTTAAAGTCAGTCTAGTGTCGTAGTAAATGAGCAATCTTAGGTCTTCTCCACATTTATTCCTGAATGAAAATTTTCTGGTGTCCCTTTAGGATGGCTTGAAATTAGCTTCATTTTGGATGGAAAGTGAAAGCGCAGTGAGCTTCATTTCTTGGAAATCTATGGGGTGTTCTAGAAACAGAGCCTTTCCCAGAACAATCACCTGCAGGAAGCTTGCTGACTCTGTACTTCAGGCTATAACAATGTTTTAGGTATTCTTGTGTTCAAGAGCATATGAAGAGCTTCCTGGGCATTGCATTTCCTACCTTTCCTGTTGACCTAATTTGTAGTCAACGGTGTGCGTGTTCCCTTAGATAGCCTCAAACCAAGTTAATTCATTATTCAGTATGTATTTTATGGTTTCAAAGACTGTCACAAATACTGCATCCCAATGAATTCCCTGTGTTGAATTCCATTGATATTCTTTTTCTCTTTTCTTTTTTTTTTTTTTTTTGTTTCCTCTTCTTTTGTATCTTGTCTTGTGTTGTGCTGGGCATGAACCCTGGAACCTTAGCACTAAGCTGTGTCTCCAGTGCCTACCCAGCCCTACTTCATTTCTTATTTTGAGACAAGATTTCACTAAATGGACCAGGCTGTGCCTCACACTTGCAGTGCTACCCAGAGTGCTGAGATTAAAGTGCACACTCTCATGGCTGCTTGGACCATCACAATAACATCCTGCAGTTCATGCAAAGAACTGGATCCACACCGCTGCTCCAGAAGGGAATCCCTGAGTCCCATCTAGAAGGGAGGCAGGAGCCAAGAGTGAGAAAGACAGGCCACATAGTGTCTGTGTGTGTGTGTGTGTGTGTGTGTGTGTGTGTGTGTGTGTGTGTGTGTAGGGCAGATGCTCTGCATGCACAGCACTGTGCACATTCTGAGAGTGATGTTCACAGACACAGGACTTACTCTGCTGGGTGAAAATGGCCTGCAACTTAAAAGGAAGCAAAGTCCTGGAGAGGAGAGGAATGCAGAGGCAGATCTTTGAAATGGAGCCAGGACCACAGCGAGGGGCACGTGAAACCTTCAGCAAGGGAGGGAATCGGATGGCTGTCAGTTCTGTGAAATGCACTTGATGTTTATGATGTAATGTAGTGGTTGTTATGACTTATATTCAAATGTTTAAAGCATTTGTGTTGTTTCATTTTTATTCAAGTCAATTCAGAATCCCACTACTAATCTATAAGCCTTTTACACATGTTTTAGACTGCAGTGAAGATTTTTTTCTGTTTTTTTGTTTATTTTTTGGCTATTACAAATTTTTCTCCCTGAGTGACAATTGGGACCACTTCATGTTGTTTCATTGCTTTTGAAGATACACTGCACATATAAACTGATACACAGGGACCATCTTAGTTAATTTATCTTTGGAGCATGAAAGGTTGCTATTTTCACTCGTGAATCTTTCCTTTTTCTTGAGACAGGATCATGCTGTGTAAGGTAGATTGGCCTTAAACTTAAATACCTGCCTCAGTCTACTGAGTGCTGTTTTCCAGGCACCGGGCACTATTCTCATATTTCAAAACCCTTCACATGTCATTATTATTTGTTTTTTTTTTTCATTACACTTCCATTAAATTTCATGGTATTTATTGATACATTAGTTTATTATATTCCTTTTAATTGTGTGAAACACCACATAGCACTTAACAGCATAATAATCTTCTGCATCTATCTCAGCAGAGTTAAAACTGTGCACATTTTAGTGCAACAAAGTGCGGCACTTTTCACTCTTACACAATGGGAACCCCGCATGTGCCTGCTCCCCCAAGTTCCTCGTCCCTGGCAAGGAGCATCATAGCTTGTTGCAAAGAGTTTGGCTACTTCAGTTACATCTTTGGGCTGGTGAACATAGAGGTCACATTGGTTGGATGAAGGAAACCTAGGAACATGAGAGAGCAGCATATTGGGATGTGTCTCCTGGGCTGGCACTGGAATTAGTGAGCTAAGTGACAAGATGCACTTGCACTTGGCAGACCCCAGCAGGTGAGCACAGGGTGTGCACAGAGATGAAAGCAGGATTGGAAGTGTGTTTCTCTGGAGCTAGGATCATCTTTTCCTTTGCTGTTGGACACGAGAAATGCAAGTGATCACACCTTTGGACTTGGACAGGGTTATACTCTCAGCATCATAGATCCTCTGCACGCTGAAGGGCTCTAAAGGGACATCCCAGCCTTTGTAACATCAGGAATCACTTATCCATGCAAATCCCTGGTCTCAAACCTCTCTCTACTGGTGCTGTGTCAATGGAAAACCTTGACTAACACACTCATATAAGTAAATCATGTAGTATTTGTCTTTCTGTGATGGGCTTATTGCACATATTATAAAGTACTGCATTCATAGTGTGACTTTGGGTATATGCTTATAATCCCACCAGTCAGAGTTGAAGGTCATCCTGGTCCATATTGTGAGTCCAAGGCCAGACTGATCTGCAGACTAAGACCATATCACAAAAAAACAAAAAAGGTGTATCCAGTACTGTGTTCCTTTTTGTATTATTCAGATTTGCATTTGTAAAATACAGTGCCTGAAGTCATTAATCTATAAAGTGACAAGGTGTGTTTAGCATGCAGTGTAGAGGTTTTGATTCAAAGCTGCACAGCTCCATGTCTTTGGGGACCTGGTACGGGTGGCATGTGATAGCCGGTGTGTTGTGGGGAGGAAGTGCTCACCTCCAGAGTCAGGAATAGAGAAGGAGATGAGAGGGTCTAAGGATCTCTTTTTAGAGCACTCCCCAAAAGACCTGAGGATGAGTCATGAGGATGAGTCGTGATCTTCACAAAGGCCACATTTGGACCCCACTCTGCACATTTTTCATTACTCACTCATGTGTGGAAACACATATATATCCCTGCCAAGACTTAGCTATTGTGAGAGTCATGCGTTGCAAATCTGGGCATGCAGGTACTCATGTAATATGATGTTTCTAACTCTTTTAGGAAGATACTGAGAAGGAACACCTGAGTTT
Organism: Ctenomys sociabilis; assembly: GCA_004027165.1. Classification (NCBI taxonomy): domain Eukaryota; kingdom Metazoa; phylum Chordata; class Mammalia; order Rodentia; family Ctenomyidae; genus Ctenomys; species Ctenomys sociabilis. Next base: position 19,275 of record PVKA01007837.1, on the reverse strand, counting down.
TACAGAATTTTTATTTTTTCAAGAATCTTCACACTAATTTCCATAATATACATCCATATCCACAATGTAGGAGGATTTATTCTTCCATGTAACTTTGCTAGTGATTATTATTATTTGATTTCTTGATTGTTATCATTCTTTTTGGAATAAGATGAATCTCAGTGTTGTATTAACTTAGATTTCTTTGACAGCTAGGAGTATTTTTTTCATGTATTGATTGGCAATCTGTACTTCTCAGAAGTATCTATTTATTTCAAGTGCCTTTACTTTGTACAGCCTTAATTTTAGTGGCCTATTTTTAAGTATCTTTTTGTGTTCTAGATTCAGTCTTCTGCCCAAGTAGTAGTTCACATATATTTTCCCCATACTAAAGGTTATCTTTCTATTCTGTCGGTAGTTCCCTTGCTGTGCAGATGCTTTTTATTTGTATAATCTCATTTTTGAATTATTAGTGCTATTTCTTGTGCAACAGAATTTTCAGAGAACTCCTATCCAACTTTCAAGAGTTTTGCTTATTTTACTTTTCATCGGGTTAAGAGTTCTGTTTGACTACTGAGATATGTGATCCACCTAAATTTTATATTATTGCATGGCAAGAGATATGCATCTACATTCAGTGTTCAGCATGTGTATAGGCAGTTTTCACAGGACCGTTTGCTAAAAGGCTATCTTTTCTCCAGTGTATACTTTCGGATGCTTTGTCAAGGATCACATAGCAGAATGGGCCTAGGATTGTTTCTTCAGCCTTTCTTCTGTGTGGTTTAGAGCCAATACTATGCTTTTTTTTTCACTGTAGCTTTGTAATATAAATTGAATCCCAGGATCATGATGTCTCTTGCTTTGGTTATTTCTCAAGATTGCTTTTACTATGCTGGATCTCACAGGCTTCTTATGATTTTAAGATTGCTTTTTTATTTTGTGAATAGTGCTGTTGATATTTAGATTGAGATGCCAGTCAGTCTGTACATTGGCTTCACCAGTACCTGTAGAAATTTGGATGTTATTGGTTCTCCCAATCCAGAAACAGGGATATGTTTTCATTTTCTTATACATTCATTTATTTTCTGTTTTAGACTACTGTTATTGGGGTCTCATTTCCTTTATTAAATTGACTTATAAGTATTTGATTTTGCTTAAAACTACTTTGATATCATTTTCCTATATTCTTTAGAATATCTTCATTGAAGAATTATGGATTTTATTTGGTGATTTTCATTATATTAAATAGTGAATACTTAACAGGAAAAATATCACAAAGATAATTTATTGAATTTTTAATATTCATCAAATGTTTATTTAAAAACAGCAAAATTTTCAACATCAATTTTGGTGTACAAAGTCTAAAAAAGAACAACAGAAAATTTCCCATATGAACTGCAATGAAAATAATAATAACATTCTACAAAAGCTTCACTTCAATTATCTCATCTAAGGAAGTCTTCACACATGACATCACATTCCATATACATCACTGGCTTGCAAGGACAGCATCTGTGTTTTGCTTTCCTGGTCTTTTTGTAGAACAAACTGACATATTGCTGGTCTTGGTGCTCTATAAGAAAGGGCAGGGCAGGCCAGATTGCTCAAGGGCCAACCAGATAGCTCAGCAAACTAAAGCACCTACTTTAGCAGAACACAGTGGCCAGGGTTCAATCCCCTGCATGCCATGCCAGCCCCACTGTCAGCTTGTGCTGAGAAGGCAATTGAAGCTGGGTATGGTGGCATGTGCCTATAATCCCAGCACTTGAGATTACAGGAGAATCACTATGAGTCTGATCTATGTAGGGAGACTCTGTAGTTCCTGTAGACGCTGTACTAAATACATTAAAAAGAAAAAGGTTTCAGTATGATATGCAATATATAATTACCAGGAACATAAGATATCAATAAAATAAGGTATTAAATTCTTAATTTGTGTTACACATTTATACTATCAACATTTGCACATCAGCTGTGTGCTTGTTCACAAAGACTAAATAGTAACATCAGAAATAAAAATCCATATAAACTACAATAAAAATACCAATAGAACTAAACAGCAAAAATAATATTTGCGTCAACTGTCACAGTCAAGATGTCTTCACCAGTAAAAATTGCACATTTCACATGCAAGAATTGTTCACACTGATAGCATCGGTGTCTTCCCTATCTTTTCTCAGAGGGCAACAGTTGACATCATTCTTGTTTGCTTATTCCATAGAAGATCTTCAGGATGCTCTTCACCTGCCTGTTCTTTTCTTAGTTTACCAGTGTGGTCCACAATATTTTAAATAGTTACCAGCCAGAAACATTTAGTGTTTCCTCTGCTCCAAATGATCTCTTCTGAGCTTCAGTCCCAACTCTCTATGAAAATTTCCCCTTGATATTTTGCATTTATTATATTATTTGTAAGCTATCAAACTATTAGTGCTACACATGTTTAAAATAAGTAAAACACAACTATTAACCAATGCTTTGTGTTTTGAGTTGTGTTTCCCTCACAGCTGCTGCATAAGTTGTCAGCAAATACACCACACCATTGGTTTTGTTGTAGAACATTTCCTTCTCAGACTTGCATATTGAGGTTTTCCAATCAAAGTTTCTGAGATGATGAAAAACTGAAATATCAGTATCAGTTTGTTTTTCTTTGTCATATAAGAATGTACATCTTTCTGAAATACAATTATTTCATTATAAAATTCTCAGTTTTGAAGTAAAGTTTCGTTTGGAATTTCTGCTTTGTTCCTGTGTACAGTTCTGGCACTGGTCAATTGATGCCCTGTTAGTCAGTGGTACATCAACTGGAAACTGGTAAAACAATTGTCAAATGTCATATTCTGATTAGTTTGAGAGATGTTAGCACAAGTCTATTCATAACATCATTTGGTTTATTATTATAGTAATAACAACCTGATGGCTAAGCTTTAGGATAAATTTTGAAATTTAAAAACATTTAAAAAGCAAGTAAGTCTTCATATCTATTTTAATTTCTGTATTTTAAGACAGGGTCTCCAGGGTCTCACTATGTAGATAGGAATTTAGTAAGCCTCCTGTTTACAGCCTCCCAAGTACTGGAGTTAGAAGTGCATACTGCCATAGCCAGTCTCAATCACCAGCTCAGCGTACCCAGGGCGTGCAGTCCAGGACTGCAGCCCTGAGGATCAAACTCTCGGCCCTTGTGTCTGCCTAAGCAGGAACTTTAATCCTCTGAACTATTCTGCTGGTCTTTAGTGCTTTTTTTTTTTTTAAATATATTTAGTACAGGGTCTCCAGGGTCACACTACACAGATCAGACTCGTACTGATTCCTCTGTTTTTAGCCTCCCAAATCCTGGGATTACAGGCTCTTAAGAGCCACCATGTCCAGTCTCAGTTGCCTTTTAGCATGCCCTGTAGGCAGTGCTGGCAACGCGTGCAGGGGATCGAACCCTGGCCACTACGCTTTTCCTAAGCATGTGCTTTACTCCACTGAACTATCAGGCTGGCCCTTCATATTTAAAGGGTCATGACTTTTTATGCCATATTTGACCAATCATTTTCCAAATGTATTTTTCCACTCCCATGACTATCTTGAGAAATTTCTTTTTATAAAATTTATTTTATTGAGAAAAAAATAGCAATGAGACAGTTTCAAAATAAGAAATTTGCTAAGTAGAGCAGACCTGTGAATGCTTTCAGGTCAACTAGTGAAGTGTCATAATACAGTTCTGAATGTGGCTATTTGTGCATACAAAATATTTTCATGTATTTCAGCCTTTCTCTATTGCACACCATACTGTATAATTTCATTTTTTACAATTACAACATTGAATGGCAGTGTTGGCATTTTGTCCAATACATTTCGGAGCAAGACCCTCACTACTTCAGACCTACTTCTAACAGTGAATTGTTCCAGTTGGTTGTCTGACCATTTTACAGCATTTTGACTGGTTAAATATGCTCATTTACTATTTTTTCCCTAATCTGAATCAAGGAGATCTTCATTCCCTGTATCAATAACCATTGATTCTTGCTTCATTTAACTCTCACAGTAACTTTGGCTCACATAATCAGCACCAATGCCATCATCACTATCATCATAATCACCATCATCCACCCATACTTTTACGCTATGAAAACATATTTTAGCATAATAAGTCATCTTCTTCATCCATATATGAATAGTTTGATGATTCACTTTTTATCTTCTTGCAAGTTTGATTTTTCATGTGCCATTGTAAAGAATTTGTCAATTTTTATCAGAAAAAAATGAATACAAAACTTTTTAAAAAACAAGTGTTTGAACTGTTAAACAGGCACAGATGTTTTTCAGTTTCTGATCCAACCATATAAGAGCTTAGGAAGGCAATGGTTGGGCCACAGGATGCTGGCATGACCCATGACACACAGTGTTTGGGTGCAGGGTCATGTGTTCATGCTGGTCCACTGTTTTAAAAACTCAGAAGGACTCTGGTAAATCTGGCCACACTAAATGACTGCACAGAAGCTTTGTTGAGAATTGGAGAATCTCCCCCACTAGTAGTGAGATCTTTGGTGAATTCTAACCTGCTCTAGCCCTTTTGGGAAACTTTCTGACTAATGTGACTAATGTGACTCTGTGCTCCCAACACTGCCTAGTCCAAGTAATTATTAGGAGGTACAAAAATGTTAAAATGCAGGAAAAAAGACAATATCAAATCTCCAGCCCACCTAGAACTAATCCAAGAAAAAAGGATATACAGGAACTTGGAAATCATACATCTGACATTTCTGAAATAATAGCAACTAAAATAAAGAAACAACTCCATCAGGTTACAGAGGAAATATTAGAAAGTATCTCTCAGGTCAAAAAATTAACAACAATGGGGAAAGAATTGTTCAGCACAGTTAAAGAACACAGCTAAAAAGATGGAGGAAAACAGGAAATGATGGAAACACTGAATGAACAATACAGGAAAGAATTACAATGCATGAAACTGATGAAGACAGATATCAAGGAAATTAAGAACTCCATTGCAAGCTGGTAAAGCCACGTGAACAAAACTGAAGATATACTTTTCGACCTTCAAGAGAGCAGTGCATCTGATGAATGTGAAAGGAAAGATCTCTTAAAACTAACAAGGAAATAGGAAGTAACAAATTCAATAGATACAAGACGACACAAAGCAAAATTATACAAGAAAAATAGATGTCAGTGAGACAGCAGGATGCAGAGCAAATGACATAAGACTATTTGCAGAAGTACTAGCAGAAATTTTTCCAAACATAGTAAAAGATTCTGACACAGATAAACAACAAGACCTATAAAATTTGAAGAAGTCATAATCACAATAAATTTATACCTAGATACATAATAATCAAGATCTCAGAAATTCAGAAAAAGAATAGAATATGAAAAACTGCTAGAGAGAAGAAACTCTTCATCACTCAGGATGGAAACCCCATCAAAATTATGGCAGAGTTTTCAACACAAACCATCAAATCAAGAAGAGCTCAGAGTGAAGAATTTCAAGTCCTCAAAGAAACAACTTGCAACCCAGACTGATGTACCCTGCAAAACTATCTATCAACGTCAATGGTGAGATAAGATCATTCCATGAAAAAGAACAACAGAAGAAATTCACTATGTGCAAAGCAATCCTACAAGGGTACTGACAGTTATTCTTTTATTCTAGAAAGAGATAGTAATAACCACAGCTTCAAGAGCAATAGAAAGGAAACACCAAACAGAGCAAGTTATTAAAAAGAAGGAAAAAGTGCATAACAGGAAAATAATATGATAAAGTCAACACATATCAGTTATAATGATCAATGTGTACAACCTTAATTCACCAATCAAAAACAGAATAGTGGAGTTGATTAAGAAACAAACCAACAACATACCATATAAAAGAAACACATTTAACTCAGAAAACAAATTCAAAGACTGAAGGTCAAAGGATGGAAAACAATCCTTCATGCCACAGGAACAAAGAAAAAAGTTAGGGTAGCAATTCTGGTTGCTGACATTATTAACTTCAAACAAAAAATGATTTAAAGAGATTAAAAAGGTCACTATATATATTTTAAGGGCAAACTGTGAGAGGAAGAGATGATAATTATAAAAAATATATGCCACAATATAGGAGCACCCACCTACATGAGACAAATGTTAGCAGGCATGAAAAATCAAATCAGCGATAAGACAATAGCAGTGACATATTTTAATGCGCCACTGACACAAAGATATGGAACATCTGGGCAATAATTTAGCAAATAAATAACAGAACTAAGCCAAAAGTGAAGAAATGGACTGAGGAGACCTTCACAGAGTGTTTTTCCCAGTAACAACAGAATACAAACTCTTCTGAGCTGAATATGGGATGTTCTCCAAAATAGACCATATCCTAGCACACAGAGAAAGCTAAAGTAAATGCAAAGAAATTGAGATTATTAAAGGCACACTATCTGCCTATAGTGTAATTGAACTGGACATTATTGACAAAAGAAACCAAATAAACACGTGGAAATTAAACAATAACCCCTAAATAATCAATAGGTTACAAATAAAATTAAAGAAGAAATTAAAAAATACCTACAATCAAACGATAATGCAGATACTTTGATTGTAGCATATAGTCAAAGTTGCCTTAAGAGGAAAATTACAGTGATAAATTTGCACATTAAAAAATAGAACAATTCTAGCTTCTAGAAAAAGATCAAGTCAAATCCAACGCCCAAAGGAAGTAGATTATAAAGACTAAAAGATTAACGCCTTAAAGATGAAGAAAACAATACAAAGTATAAAGGAATCTAAAAGCTGGTTTTTTGAAAAAATAAAATTGATAAAAGTCCAGCCAACCTCCTCAAAGAGGAAAAAAAAATCTAAACTCATGGAATAAGAAATGAAATCACTGCAAACTCTAAAAAAATTCAGAAGATCATTGAAATCTACTTCCAAAATCTTTACTCTCACAGTGTGGAAAACACAAAGGAAATGGTGAGTTAGATAAATACAAAAGGACAAAGCTGAGTCACGAAGATATGCAAACTCTGAATAAGCCAATAAGAGGAAACAAAATTGAAATAAAAATGTCTACCATCAAAGAAAAGCCCAGGTTTTAATAGTCACAGCTGAATTCTACAAGAAATTTAGAGAAGATTTAATGTCAACTTCTCTCAAACTCTTCAATGAAAGTGAAAGGGAAGCAATTTTCTCAGACTTATTCCTGGAGGCAAGCATTATACTGATTCCCAAACCAGAGACAGGCACAACCAAAAAAGAGAACTGCAGACCAATCACTATAATGAATATTCATGCTAACATCCTCAATAAAGAATGCAGCAAGTCATCAAGAAGATTATGCATCATGATCAAGTAGGATTCATTCTAGGAATGCAGGCATGGTTCCACATACGCAAATCCATAAATGTAATACACAACATCAATAGAGCTAAGAAAAACCAAATGAGCATCTCAGTAGACACAGAAAACTTTTTGATGAGGTCCAATCCTCATTCATGATAAGAACCTTACAGAAAACTGGAATAGTTGGTCTATATCTAAACTTGTTAATAGACATATATAAGAAACCAATAGTCACCATCATAATAAGTGGGCAAAAACTGAAAGCCCGCACATTAAAATCAGTAACAAGACAAGGATGTTACTAAATAGACAATTCTTCCAGTTTTCTGTAAGGTTCTATTCAATATAGTCTGGAAATATAAGCCAGGAGAATTAGATAAGGGAGATAAATAAAAGGAATAAGGATTGGATAAAAATGAAATTATCATTATTTACAGATGACATGATATTCTACATAGAAAATTTCAATAAGTGCACTAAGAGTCTTGGGGATTTATTTTTTTAAATAATTTTATTGAGGAACAAATAGCAATGGCACAGTTTCAAAACTGATTAGTAGGACAGTTTCAATAACTAATACATTCTATATTGTTCCCTTTATAGCAGTTCCTCATAGTACAACATGGAGACATGATATCCTGTGCACAAACACTATTAGTACATAACTTTCTATTCATTGAGTTAAGAGAAAGTAGCTATATATCTATCCTAACTATTTTGTATATACAGATAAAAAGTGGTCTTTTATTTGTATCACCTTTTTTGTTTAGGTTAGTCAGAGATTCCATTGCCATTTAAACACTGTAGGTGCATGGATTCAACAAAATAGTCTACTATAGTCCAGTGTCCATAATAGTAGTGGGTTATTTGCAGGACTTTCAATGTCAGAAGTTTTTGACTTGAGCCTTTCACAGCTGAGCATATTAATATGGCTTTACTTTTTATACCTCACGTTTATATTTTTCTACTGGATGGTTAAGACCAAGATAAAGCAAGACTTACATAACAAGAAATGCAACTTTTGCATCTGCAAGGTCAGTCAAATCCCCTCAGGATTTAGCCTGAAATTCTGTACTGCAGTTTGTAGATTCTTTTTTGGTGTCATCCATGTGGATGAGTCATGGCCATTGGTTGACCAATTTGCTCTCTGTGAAAGCTGGAGAGAATGATTTCTTTCCATGTGACTCTCCTTAGGCACACTCTACATCATCCATCACTTTCCTCTGTGGCCCATAACTCAAAGCCTTCATATTTACCACGATGCCACTTGAAGATACACTCAGAAGTGAAATAAAAAAAAAAAACCCACATGTTTAAATGTCATATAGTCTTGCTTGTTTAAGAACTTATTAAAAGAAATAAAAATAGAAAAGTATAACACAATTAAAATGAAAGTGAGAATTTAAGGATTAAAAATGAAGACAGGGCAAGAAGAAAACTAGGAAAAATGACAGGGGCAAAGCCTTACCTTTATATGCACAAGACGGTTAAGGCAATGATCTGGAGAATCTTCAGCAAGTGTTTGAAACCAGCAGTTAAGTGGTAGGATTCTCACCCTCACTATCTATATATGCTGATACCTGTGAGCTAAACAACTGCATGGAAGATAACAATGTGTCATACTAGGGTCATGCTTGGAATGCCTGTCATTCTGGTCTTCTAAATACGTACTGCTTGTCATGTCATACTAATTACTGCCATACTGTCCCTCAAATAAATGTTTTTCTTTAAACTGTAGTAAATGAAAACAAGAGACAAGAAAAAAAATGTTCCAGGACTTAAACATGTTGACAGGTGACATTTAAACTTCTAAGGAAATTTAAGGCTCTATGTTGCATCAGATAATTTTAAATCAGTCAATGCCATAATGTGCTGATTACATTCAATAACTTTACTTCCTGAGGCTGATAAAGACACTTAACAAGTTTATCTACTCTGATTCTATTTGAAGAAAAGTAACTCATTGATTTAGAAATTGTTAAATCTAGAATTACAAGGAACTCTAATAAGCTAATTAAAAATAGATATTTCATTCTTTTTACATTATTTTACTAATCTGGACAGCTACATTCTGAAGAGAAAGCAACTTAATATATTGAATGCTTCTGAAATAGAAAAAAAACACTGACATGTGTTTCTGATAATTTTGTCTAATTTTTTACTTTATGCTTTTGATAATATCACCCTTGTCATCCTATAGCCTTATATAGTATCTTGTCTTGCTAATAACATAAACTTATGAGATGGATTGTATCAGAAGAACTGATAAACAGTAGTACCTACATATAATATTTTTCTTTTCTTTTTCATTTTTGCAACAACATTGGTTTGAAGAGCTGAATGAGAATCTTGCAAGGCAATATGAAGTATAATATTCATATCAGGAAGTAATGCTATTTGCAAATTACACAAGTTAATTTTACTTTGTTGTTTTCTGATAAGATATACTCTGAACATAATTAGGGAGCATATGTGGGTCTGTGTCTGTGTGTCTTTGAGTATTTGTTCTGATTTGGAAATATTTTTTTTTTCTTTTACAGACTTAGATATTAATTATCTCCCAAGCATTACATTACTAGGGAGCGCACATCTCATTTTTCATGAGTCTCCATATCAGAAATGTCTGATAATGTTTTTGATTAATCAGTGACCCCAGAAGGAGTTAAAAATTCTAATTATATTTCAGTGATATGTGCACACCCACGCTCATAGCTGCACAGAATTCAAAAGAGCTAGGCCATGAAAATGAACTTCCTGTCCATAAACAGAGGAAAGGTAAAAATATCTTTCAACCTCCTTTCCCTTAGAGAAGCATAAACTTAACATATTTCTATGAAAATGGATGTACTTTGAGTCCACTGCTAACTGAGATAAGTCAGATACACAAGTTTAAATATCACATTTTCCTCTTATATTCTCATCCATCTCAAATTATAAACAGAGCAAAATAAAAGACAGAATATAGGAAGTAGGGAAATAGACCTTTCTCAAAAAGGAAGCAGATGAAGAGGTGAAGGGAGGTGAGAGGGTGAAGAGCAGTATGAAATGAAAAGAAGAATTGAGATGTGTTATGTACTTGTGCCAACACCAAAATGTAAACATTGTGCACTGTAAACATGTACAAATAAAAATAAAAGAATAAAAATCAAGCATTGCAAACTGTTCATGCATAGCGAATCCATGAGTTACTCTACAAGGGCTAAGGAAACCAACTGTAAGTTTCCTTGTGTGAGGTAAATGCCTCCTCCTTCTCTCCACAACTCTCAGAGGCTCAGAAGTGGGTTGCCCATGCTAATGGATATTAGCATATTGTTGCTCTGAGTGATTGGATGAAGGAAGATGTAGATCCAGGGCAACAGTTATGCAGAGAGACTCATTCCACTTACCTGGAGGTGGTCTTTTCAATGATTTTTTTTAAAACAGGAGAAAATCCCAAAATTCAAAAGTCCAACATTTCAAGAGAGTATCATATTTCTTTCCAGTACAGATGTGCTTTGGCTTTGACCAAGCTACAAATGACAGAAACCTATTATCCAACATTCACACTGGTCCATAAAGCCAAGAAGTGTAGTCAAACAATTTCTATTCCTGTATTTCTAACAATGGAAAGACCAAGACCCTGAGAGAAGGAATCTTTGTTACTGGAAATATGCATTGTGTTTTGTTTTTACTTAATCTGTTTCATTTTTTTTTCGTGTTTTTTGATATCTCGAAGCATATCTCAGCAATTTACAATGAGTGATGTAGCTATGAAGCTTTTGTGGATGTGCCAATTTGTTTTATTCTGTAAAGAAAAATGAAAAATCACATATTTGTGCCACACATAGAAATGGATTTTTCTTAAGGTTTCCATATATGAGTGTTTACTAAGGTCTCATACATCTCAAAAAAAAAGCAGTGCACTAAGAATACAGCAGACCTCTTCTAAGGATAAACATCTTTAAAAATGAGAAATCCCATAGGATGACTGGTTCACATATTTTATGTATTGATATCAGTTAGGAAATATATAGCAAGCTAAGATTTTCAAGCAAGCTCACTAACTACGTAAGAAGCTAATTTAAGCAGGGCCAACTTGTTGAAAATAGAAATTTTACAAGATAGCAATAGGTTCAGTATTCTATGATGCCTTCTTCAAATTTGTGGTATGAGGCCGGGCGTGGTGGCGCATGCCTGTAATCCCAGCACTTGGGAGGCTGAGGCAGGAGGATTGTTGTGAGTTCGAGACCAGCCTAAGCTACAAAGTGAACTTAAGGCCAGCCTGAACTGCATAGTGAGACCCTGTCTCAGAAAGACAAATTTGTGGTATGTTTTATAAGGTTCTTTGCATTTTCCTCTGGAAATGGGAACATCAAATTATGTAATACATATAATCTAATCAATTGATTTTTACTAATTAAATTGGAAAATATTTTTCAACAAATCCTACAGTCTCTCAGTCATATTCAATTATTTAATTTTGTATACTAAAGAATATGGAACAAAAGCAGAGTTGCTGTTAAGACACAGACTCATACGGAGATGAAAAAGAAAGAACTGGAGTTACAGAAAAGAAGAAAGAGAAATCAAAACAGCTAAATATATAAAAATTGTTATTTTTATGATACTCCTTAAAACTTGTAAAAATAATGAGTCAGAATATTCCACGCATTCTATAAATATACATCGTTCAGGGCTGGGGGCTCTGGTGGAGACCTACGTGAAGGCCACCCACAGTGGGGCGGTGCCCTGCTTGGAGAATGCGGTGACCACTCTGGCCTAGCGGGACAACGCAGCAGCTGTGAAGAAGGCAGCCGCCCACTACAGCGAGCAGATGGCCCAGCGAGTGCGGCTCCCCACAGACACGCTCCAGGAGCTGCTGGACGTGCACGCAGCCGGCGAGGAGGCCCTTGCGTCTTAAAGGAGACCTCCTTCAAGGATGCAACTGGAATTCCAGAAGCTGTTGGCAATAATACATCTTAGATTTATACTTTCTGAGCCCCATTTTTCAGGAACATGCTTAAATTCAAAAGTTGTGATCTCACAGTTTACATTCATGTCATCATAATAAACTGGATTTGTGTGTCTAATAGGGCTCTGAAGGACGTATGAATCTTGGAAGATGGCATTAAATTTCATATTGCCTCAAATCAAATTATCAAGTGCTCAGAACCTCATTATGGATTTGTTAGCTCACAGCTCTCTAGTGGATCTCTGTCAAGTGGCTGTGTGCTCTGCTCCCTGCACAAGCTGAACAGCAGGTGTTACATGGGATTAGTCCTTATCTAGAGGCTTTGTGGAAGCCCTTGCCACCTCCAAGCCAGAAAGGAAACATCGTGTTCTCCTCCTGTTTCTACACCTACAGATTTTCTGGTCTGCTCAAGCTGGAGAAAACTGCTGAAGGAGAAGTGAGAGAATACTAAAGAAATCCTTTATTTCTCAGTGGAGGAGGGCAGCACAAGAGATAAAAGCCACTCAGGGAGGTGGCAGGGGCAAAGAATTTGTAGGGTTGTGCTGTGGTTGGTGTTTGTATAGGTGGTAAGATGTCATAACATGTGATGATTGGGGGAAGCCTGATACACTCATGAAAAAACAAGAGGAAGTTGAGTTTAATCAGGAGAAAGAATACAGAAGTCAGTGTACTAGTGACACATCATTGGCTGGGTATACACAAGCCATGGCAGCTCATAGTCATGATGACCCAGCAAACTTTTGCATGGGTGTGGACCTCTCAGAACCAATGATAGCACCTTTTAAATCTGTCAGTGTTAGCCTTCTGAATGATTCATGTCCGTTTCTTGGGCAGGTTGTTTTTTGTGAAAGCTTGACAAATTTATTTCTCTCCCAGCGATGCTCTTAGGCATACTATACATTATTGATTACTTTCCTCCGTGGTCTCATGATCACCTTGATCAGAAAAATCATAGACTCAGCTGAGTTATGGGATATCACAGCAGAAGTTTCCCCATGTTCTGAGTTCTCATTGACCTTAGAGGGCTATTAGCTATCCTCTCAGCCCATCTATCTAATTTTTCATCACCAAAACTCAGTTGTTAAGCATACAGAAGAAAAAGTTAATGACATTACCCTGTAGTGGACGTAGTAAGTTTAACATTGCTATGTCTCTAAACATCAAACATCTTAGACATAGAATAGAATTTTTATTTTCTAACAAACATTAATATTCTGACATTTAAGTTCTTATAGAATGTCAAAAAACAATTGTTACAATTTTTCACAGAAATCTAGAAATTGAAACTGCACGTAACTCTGGAGCATGACAATCTTGATAACATTCTGGAACGTATGTAAAAATTGATTTTGATGTAACAGAACCCTTCTAATCAATATCTCTATGTAATACATTAGAAGCTTTATTATAGTTCCTCATGTTTTAATGGAGTGTACATCACAAGGTTTTGTTAAAGACAGAGGTCGGAATCTGAAAGAAGAATCTTATCACAATAAGCAATTTTTATTTTAAATTTTTGAAAATCTCAACATCTGGAATCAGGAGTACTTTTAATATACCATGAGATTAACAAGAATAAATTGCTATACAAATGTGAAAACCTTTGTTTCTTCATTTGCAATTCTGTCTAGTAATCTTTCCCTACACTAAGGGATTTTTGTTGCATTGGCTTAATATTTTGAAGACCTGCAAGTAACCAACTTTTGGGATCACTTAATATATCAAACTCAGGAGACAGCACATCTTTACGTCTAAATCCAAAATTGTATTATGAACAAATGACAAAAAATAATTGATCTCAAATAAAAAGACAAACAGTAGTTCACAGAATTACATACTGATATATAAAACTTATTTCCTAAGATTTACAATAATGGGGATATGTAAGAAGATTACTTATCCCTTTTCCCTCCCCTTCCTCTGGGCTATGATGAATTCTCAAGAGCATGAGGACTCTTCCTAAGCTGGTGCTCTGCAAGGCTCTTGCCATGTTCAGCACGAGCACCAAGACTATCAAGCCCAATCATGAGAAGCCGGACAAGCTCAAGTTCAGCATCTCACTGGGTCTCCTGGAGTTGGACCATAAACTTGGACCTTAAGGTACAGCTGCTCGAGTTTAACATCACAGCAACCAAGGAAATCAATGTTGGTGGTGATCAGAAAGCAAACATCTTTTTTTTCTCCAGTTCTCCAGTTGAAGTCTTTCCAGAAAATCCAAAGTCTAGCTAATATGAGAGCTGGAGAAGAAATTCAATGGGATGCATATGGATGAAAAACAAACAATATGGTCTCTGACCCACTTGAATTATTTTTCCATTGCTTATTTAGGTGGTGACACAGCTCACTCATGGTTCCAGGGTCATCATGGCTTAGAGTAACAGGATCAAACTCAGGACCTGGTGCTTGCCAGTCAGACACTTAGACCACCAAGGTATCCCCCAAGCCTGGACTATGTTTAAATTCAGTTCACATAGCTGACATTTGTAGCTAGTTGTAAAAAAAACTATGTCAAGGGTGCCACACCCTGCTTCCTGTGTGAGGAGATGAAAGTTGTGCTCAGAACAGATGTCCAGGCTACATGAAATTATGATTCACTAATAATCTGAAAATGCATTCTCACCTCAATGAAAAAGCAAGACATGGAGAGATCACTATAATTTCCCTGTGACACAGAGTCATTCTCTCAGGATAGGTGAGATCATGCTGGGCCCCTGTCTGGTCCCTGGCTCCAGGACTTTGGCAGTCAGGGTGAGTGTGACCTGTCATCTTCTAGGTGAACAGTAACCTGACACAGAGCAGAGCAGGATCCTCTTCAGTCTTGCTGCCAAGTCCACGGGAATACAAGAGCCTGCATGAGTACCACAGGTACCACTGAGTGTATGGGAAGATTTTTACCTAAGCTCACTGTCCATCACAACTTGCAAAAGTTCTGGGAGCCCATACTGTGCCCAATCCTGCCTCCTCTATCACGATGATTCCACACTCATCTCCTGTGTTCTGTTTTATGTCTGCTACTCATTTACATTGTATTCTGGATAAGATAAAATTGGACAAACAATAAAATTTTTCAACCACTTTTATTTTAGATTTCTGTGTGTAGTTGAATTCTTCAGTTCTTCTTTTCTGCTCCAATGGGCATGTCAAAGTTTTTGTAGATGTGTATTTTTCTTGGTAAAATGATAGTGCTGTTAGGGATGAAATTAAGAAACTATCACTTTTCTCTTTCTATAATATTCTACTACAATATGCATTCTACTACAAGACAGGAGACTGTGATAGTTTGAGATCTCAAAATCTTGTTTTAGAAACTTTGTGGCAATATGCATACGAACTAGTGAGGCACACAACTGACACTGAATTTCATGTCTTGGAATCTGTGTGATTTTGTTGATCTCAGCCTAGAGCCTAGACATGAAGTTGTTCCAGCCCATGAAGTGCAGTTCTAGGTCCTTAGCTAACTAACATGAAATCTCTCTCACACAGTCACAGAATTGGGTGTGTCAGGGCCAGCCAAATATCAACTGTTGATATTTTGAATCTGCAGAAACTTCTCAATAGGATGAGATCCCAGCTGGTGACTCTTTGAAGCATTTCCCATGCAGTTTGCTTTTTGTTCATGAACTCTCTGCCTATACCTATGTGTTTTGATTTCTGTGTGCTTTTTTCTTCTAGTTTATTTTTACTGTTTACTTTCGTGTGTGTGTGTGCGCGCATGTGTGTGTGTGTGTGTCTGTGTGTCTGTGTGTGTGTAACCAGGCATTGAACTCAGGCCCTTGCCAAGCAAGCACTTGTTCTACTGAGCTATCTCCATGACCCTTAATGTTACTTTTTAACGTTTAGATCTTTAATCTATTTTGACTTTTGTTTAGTGCCCAGTAATAGATCCAGACACTAGTTTTCAGCATGTGGAGAGCCAGTTTTTCCAGCACCACTTGTTAGAGAAGCTATATTTCTTCCAGTGAATGTGTTTAACCCCCTTTTCAAGGATAAGGCAGGTGGATGTGATTTAGTTGCATCAGCATCTTCCAATCTGCTCCTTTGGGCCTTGGTCTGGTTTTATCACAGAATGTTTGTACTATAATTTTAGGTCAGGTATTTTGATGCTTCCTTTATTGCACTTATCCCAGGATTGCTTTTACTTTTCTAGGTCTCTTCTTTTCCAGATGAATGTTAAAAATGTGTGCTTTGGGGATGTAACTCAGCAACATAAGGCCCTGCCTGGTAAGCTCAAAGTCCTGAATTCATTCCCCAATACTCACCCCCCCCCGTTAATGTTTTCTCTAGAAGTGTGAGATATTTTGGTATTTTTGACAGTGATTGCATTTAATCTGCATAATAATTTTAGGAGTATGGCCATTTTCATCATGTTGGTTCTTCTTATGCAGGACCAAGGAAAATCTTTTCATTTCCTTAAATCCATTTCAATGACTTTTTTCAAATATTGTAATTTTAATTGTATAATTTTTCACTTCCTTGGTTAGATTAAAATCAAATTAAGTATTTTATTTGAATGCTGTTTTTAAGGGTATAGTTTCTCTAACTTCTCATGGAGCTTCTTATCTATCTAGAGAAATGCTATTGGGTTTGGGGTATTGACTCTGTATTCTCCTATGTTACTGAATTTGTCTCTTAACTCTAGACGTTTCCTGATGGAGTATTTTTGTGTCTTCCATATGCACTATCATCTTGGCAGCAAATAACGATTATTTAACTTCTCACTTATTTATTCTTATTCCTTTTCTCTCTCTTTTCTAATGGCTCTAGCTAATGTTTCCAGAATGATATTGAATAAGAGTAGTTATAACGGACTTCCTTGTTTTGTACCTGATTTTAGAGCAAAAGCATTCAATTTTTCTCCATTTAGATAGATGTTGGCTGTTCATGTGTCAAAGATGGCTTTTGTCAGATTGAGGTAGCGGTCATTTATTACAATTTTCTGTAGAGCTTTGATCACAAATGAGTGCTAGACTTTGGTGAAAGCCATTTCCCTGTCTATTGAGATGATCATCAGGTTTTTGGTTTTGGCTTTATAGATATAGTACATTAAATGTTTAGATATGCATATGTTGAACCCTCCGTGCAATCCTGATAATTTGCTACATCCTATTTCCTAATATTTGTTGAAGATTTTTATATCTACGTTCATGAGGGGAATTGGCCTGTAATTCCCTTTTTTGGTTGAGTCTTTTTTTGCTTTTGCTATTAGAGTAGAAGCTGCCTCCAGGAGTGATTTTGGGAGTATTGGTCTTTTGCAATTTTATTGAAGAGGTTTCTGTTTGGTTTTGTTTTTTTTTTTTTTTTTTCATCACTGGGGATTGAACTCAGGCTTTCCAGGGAAGCACTTATTCCACTGATCCATCTCCCTAGCCCTTTCATTGCAGAGTTTGAGAAGTTTGGGATTAACTCTTCTCTAAATTTCTTATAGAGTTAAGCTATGCATTAACAAGGACCTGTGTTTTTCTTTCTTGGCAGTTTATTTTACTTGATTTTCAATTTCATTGTTTGATATTTGGTTACTCAGAGATTTTATATCCTTTTGATTCAGTTTTGGTAATTCGTACCTATTTAGGAAACTGTCCTTTTGTTTCTTTGATTCTGTGAGATTAAAGATTTTCAAAATAACTCTTCATCATCTTCTAAATTTCCACAGGATCTATAGTAATTTCACCTTTTCATTAGTGTTTGAGTTTGTGTTTTTCCTTTCCTCTTTTTGCAGAGGCTGGCTAAAGGTTTATCAATTTTATTATTTTTTTATTTTTATTTTTTTTCTCTTTATTTTTTTTCCATTTATTTTTATTTTATTAAAATACAAATGTCAATCAGACAGTTTCAAAACACCTTAACCATACAGAGTCGATGAATTAATACACTGCAAACTGTTTTCATAACGTTTTGGTATTGTACAAGGTGTATACATGATATTATATTTACAGGTTTTTTTATAGCTGAATTATATAAAAAATTCAATAATTATTTACCTAGTGGATGACCATAGCACTAAAAGCCGACATAATATTCTGTCCAACCACCATTAGTGCAGATCTTGCCTATCATAGAATTATGTAGAAGCACAGTGTTATCTATCCCAACTGTACTGTCTATACACACACATCGTAATTTTTTCTTTCTACAACCCTTCCTTTGTCTACACCTGTCAAAAGTGGGCACTCCATTGACATTCAACTAACTTAGGTGCTTGAACTTGACACCACAATCCAACACAGTCCAGCATTCTGCAACCATAGGGAGTTATTCAAAGATATTGTCGACCATATCCATTTACAGCTCAGCTTAATATTATGGGTTCACGATGTATACTTCATTTTTATACTTTTATACTTTTCTGCTGGATGGTTAAGACCTAGGTAGATCAAAACTTATATACCAACACATGAACTTTATATTTCCTATGTGGTTATTGAAGTCTTCTCAGGGTTTATCTTGTAGTCCTGCACATTATTCTGTAGTTCCTTTGTCTGTGTCATCCATGTGGATGAGTCACGGCCAATGCTTGACCAGATTGCTCTCTGTGAGAGCCTGAGAGAAAGTTTTCTCTTCATGCGACTCTCCCCAGGCACACTATAGAACTTCAATCTCTTTCCTCTGTGGCTCCACAATCTCCTTGTTCAGAAAATTTGGAGCTCACCTGAGTCTCATGATATTGCAGTACAGGTTCTCCTATGTCCTGAGTCTTCGCTGACCTTGAAAGGGTAGGTCCAAAATGTTGGCTGGCCTTGTGGTTCTTCTATTTCTCCAACTCTGACCTGTGATCTTAGGTTGTTAACCATCCAGAAGAAAAGCTGGTTAGTATCCTGCAGCATATGCCATTCACTTTGCCTTATCTGACTCAATTGATTTTACTTGTTGTACATTTCCTTTTGAATTTCTGCTTTTCGCTTGTTATACTAGGGAGACTATACGATATTTACACATGTGTGTCTGGTTTATTTCACTTATGAGTATATGTTCAAGTGGCATCCACTTCAGTATAAATGCTTCAAACTTATCATTCTTAATAG
>PVKA01007836.1:0-75875 GCA_004027165.1 Ctenomys sociabilis | reverse complement strand
TTCCCTTTCAGTGTGCTTGTTATCTGTGTAGAGGAATGCTATTGACTTTTGATTATTAATTTTGTATGCTGCTATGCTACTGAATTTCCCTATCAGTTCTAGTAGTTTCTTGGTGGAATTTTTGGGGTCTTCCAAGTAAAGTATCATGTCATCTGCAAATAGTGATAATTTAACTTCTTCTTTACCTATTTTTTATTCCCTTTATTTCTCCCTCTTTTCTAATGGCTATTCCTAAGGATTCTGAGACTATATTGAATAGGAGGGGTGATAGAGGACATCCTTGTCTTGTACCTGATTTCAAAGTAAAAGATTTCAGTTTTTCCCCATTTAGGATTATTTTAGCTTTTGGGTTGTCACACATGGCTTTTATCAAGGTAAGGTAGACTCCATCTATTCCAATTTTCTGTAGGACCTTGAACATGAATGAGTGTTGGACTTTGTCAAAGGCTTTCTCTGCATCAGTTGAGATAATCATGTGGTTTTTAGATTTGTCTATGAATATAGTGTATTACATTTATAGATTTTTGAATATTGAACCATCCTTGCATCCCTGGGATGAATCGTACCTGGTCATGGTATATGATCTTCTTGATGATTAGCTGTATTCTATTTGCCAGGATTTTGTTGAGTATTTTTGCATCTATGTTCATGAGGGAGATTTGCCTGTAGTTCTCCTTTTTGGTTGTCTTTCCCTGGTTTTGGACTCAGTATTATACTTGCCTCCAGAAATGATTTCGGGAGGACTTTTTCCTTTCCAACTTCTTGAAGAGTTTGTGGAGTGTGGGAATTATATCTTCTATAAATTTCTTATAGAATTCAGCTGTGAATCCATCAGGACCTGAACTTTTCTTTGTTGGTAGCCTTTTTATTAGGTTTTGTATTTCGTTGGCTGTTATAGGCTTATTGAGAGTTGTTATATCTTCTTGATTCTGTTTTGGCGATTTGTACCTTTCAAGGAATCTGTCCATTTCTTCTGTGTCTTCTGTTCTGTGAGCATAAAAATTCTTGAAGTAACTATTGATAATCTTCTGAATTTCCACTGGGTCTGTGGTGATTTCACCCTTTTCATTCCTTATTGCTTGTGCTTGAAATTTCTTTTGCCTCTTTTTGATGAGGTTGGCAAGAGGCTTATTAACTTTATTTAGCTTTTCAAAGAACAAACTTTTTGATTTCTGGATTCTTTGAACTGCTTTTTTTCATCTCAATTGAATTAATTTCTGCTCTAATCTTTATTATTTCTTCCCGCCTTTGCACTCTGGGTTTTGTTTGCCCTTATTTCTCTAGTTGTTGGAGGTGCAGCATTAGGGTGCTAATTTGTTCCCTTTCTGTTTTCCTAATGTGTGAGTTCATTGCTATGATTTTCCCTCTAGGAACTGCTTTCATCGCATCCCATGAATTCCGGTAAGTTGTACTTGAATTTTCATTAAATTGTAGATATTGTTTAATTTCTTCTGCAACCCATTGATTGCTGAGTAGGGTGCTGTTTAGTTTCTATGAATTTAGTGGGTATTTCTGGTTTCTCTTGTCATTTATTTCCAGTTTCATTGCATTGTGTTCAGATAGTATGCAAGGGATAATTTCTATTTTCTTGCATATACTTAGGCATGACCTCTGGACTAGCATGTGGTCTATTTTGGAAAATGACCCATGTGCAGCTGAAAAAAATGTGTATTCAGCTGTGGTTGGGTGGAACACTGTATATGTCCACCATGTCCATTTGTTCCAAGCTCTGGTTCACTTCTGCTACTTCCTTGCTAATTTTTTGTCTGGTTGATCTATCTTTTTGAGATAAGGGTGTGTTAAGTTCTCCTGTTAAGATTATGTTCTTAGACATTAAGTTTTTGGTGTCCCTTAAGATTTGTCTTACATAGTTGGGTGCTCCTGTGTTTGGTGCATAGATATTTATGAGTGTTACTTCTTGCTCTTGAATTTTTCCCCTGACCAATATATAGTGGACTTCTTTGTGGCATTTGATCATTCTTGGTTTGAAGTTGAGACTTTCTGAGAACAGAATTGCTACACCTGCTTTTTTCTGAGGTGCTGGGGCATGTAGTATTTTTTTCCATCCTTAGACTTTGAGCCTATGAATATCCTTTTGAGTTAAGTGTGTTTCTTCTATACAGCATATTGTTGGATTTTGTTTCCTAATCCACTGTGCCAGTCTATTTCTCTTAATTGGAGAATTAAGTCTGTTTACATTGATGGTTATGATTGAAATGTGCTGACTTATGTTTGTCATGAAATTTACCTGGTGTTGTTTATTCCTTTGTAACCTGTGTTTAATTGTCTGTCCTGTTTAGTGGGTTCCTTCCATTCTCATTCATGGAGTTCTGGGCATTGTGGTCTCTCTTTAGAACATCTTTCAGCAGCCTGTGAAGGGATGGCTTTGTCATCATGAAATTCTTTAGTTGTTCTTTGTCGTGGAAGTATTTCACTTCTCCATCAAACTTGAAAGACAGTTTTGCAGGGTATAATAGTCTGGGCTGGAATTTGTTTTCATGTAGGACTTGAAGAACTCTGCTTCATGCTCTCCTTGCCTTCATGGTTTTTGTAGAGAAGTCAGCTGTAATTCTGATGTATTTCAATTTCCTTTGAATGCGATCTGCTTCTTCTCTCTCGCAGCTTTCAGTATATTATTTTTGTGTTGGATTTCTGGGATCTCAACTATTATATGTCTTGGTGTGTTTCTACTTGGGTTGAAGTTATTTGTTGACCTGAATGTTAGATTGTTTCCTCATATTTTGGGAGGTTTTCTGCAATTATTTCTCCCCAAAATCTTTTTATGTCATTTGTATTGACTCCTTCATTCTCGTTGATACCAACTATTCTCACATTGTTCATCCTGGCCTCATCTTACAGGTGATGGATTATTTTTTCCTGCATTCTCGTTGTTTTTAAGAGATCCTTTCTCACCTTTTCACTAGCTGCTGTGGCATCTTCAAGATCTGAAACTCTGTCTTCGCTTTCACTCAGATGGTTTTGTAGACTCGTGATTGCTATTTTTAGTTCTTCTATATCTCTTTGACTGTGTTTCATGTGTTCTATTTCTTTTCTGTATTGCTCATTTAAGGAATCCATCATATTTCTGACCTCCTCAATTCTTTTATCCATGTCTTCTTTAGAGGTAGTTATTAATTCTTTTTCTGCTGTGTTTCTTCCAAGTTTTGTTTCCTCTGTTTATTTCTGGCCTTGTTTCTTTATTTCAGATGGTATGACCTCAAAATGTTCTTTTCTGATTTCAGAAATTATTTCTGCTTTGAGTTCCTCATGATCTTTCTGCTGTTGTTTCTTTGCTTCAGATGCTGTTAATTCATATATTTCAGCTGGAATAGTGCTCTCTGCACTTGTTCTGGGTGAGCATAGTTTTTCCACCCAATGTTTCTGGAATTCATTCTTTATTTCAGATACTATGTATTCAAATATTTCTTTTTTAATTTGGGGAATTACTTCTCGTTTTATTTCCTCTATAGATTTCTGCTGTTGTTCCTTTGCTTCTGAATCTGTTAATTCATTCATTGCATCTAAGCTAGTGTCCTCTGCCCTTCCTGAATGACTCGAGGTCTGGGATTGCATTTTGCCCCTTCTCTTTGTCATTTTGTATAGCACCGAGTTTGACCTTAGGTGTAGAGCTTTGGTGAAGCTATAACCTTAGCTTGTTATGAGATTCGGTTAAGAGTCTATTAAGCTTGAAATTTTCCAGGTATGCCTATCCTGGATCTAGCAGTTGTGTTCAGTTCCTTTTTTTTTCCTGCAGCTCCTTTGGTTCCCCTCTGTTGGTTCCTGGAGTCTGCCCTCCTGTGTCAGGCAGGTCATTCCTCAGGTGGGCGAGCTTGGGCTTTGGTGGGTCTTCTGGCCTCACAAAAGTATATTGGATGATCTTATTCACTGAGTAGGCTGTGCTGGGTCGGCCAGTCTGTGCTGTGTCCAGGTCTACAGGCCGTAACCCGATAAGGCTGGGAAAGGTCCCTCTGGTGCAGTGGGCCTGGAGCCCTCACTCACAGGCCAGGCTGTGCTGGTTTTCGGTCTGTGGTGTGGGACAGAGGATTGCTGAGAAATGTCCCTGTGGTGTGGCAGGCTTGGAGTTCTCACACCAGGCCAACCTGCACTGGGTCTGGGGCTGTGAGGTGGGACCGGTAATCACCTGGAAATGTTTCTCTGGCACAGTGTGCCTGGAGCTCTCAACGGGCCTTGGGGGGGGGTGGGCAGGGAATCACTGGGAAATGTCTCTCCGTCACGGCAGACCTGGAGTTCTACACTCACTGAACTTTGATGCCCAGAGAATTGGGGAAATTCCCACTCGTTCAGTAGGCTTTAGGGCAGGGGATCCGGAGAGGTGCTGGTGAGTGGGTCCTAAGGTTTCAGGCCCGTCACTGGCTTGGAGGGATTGGGGGCAAGGATTCGGGTAGCGTGCGTGGGAAGAAGCCAATGGCTCTCCCTCAGACTCACCACACTGTCACTGATCTGGGAAGCCTGGTGAGTCCTGCAAATTCCCACTCGCTGGAAGAGCTTGGGGCAGGATCCAGGAGGTCGCTGGAGTCAGCCGATGTCTCAGGCCGGTCTCTGGCTGGGTGGCTTGGGCAGAATCGAGGACGATGGTGGAGTTGGCCGTGCTGTCTCTGGCCGGTCTCAGGGGCTGGGCGGGCACGGACGGGATGCAGGAGGATGGCGGAGTCGGCCGCGCTGTCTCTGGCCGGTCTCTGGGGTTGAGAGAGGACAGATTTGATAAATTAATACATTGCAAACTGTTTTCATGATGTTTTGGTATCGTACAAGGTGCATACAGGATATTATACTTACAGACATTATTATAGCAGATGTCTCTTATCAGTAAATTAAGAGAGTGTAGCTGTTTACGTATCTTATTTTTATACATGAATTATATCACAGATTCAATAATTAATACTTTCTACCTTGTTATTTTCCTAGTGGTTGTCCATAGTACGAGAAGTCGACATAATATCCTGTCCAACCACCATTAGTGCAAATCTTGCCTCTCATAGAATTATGCAGAACCACAGCGTTACCTATCCAAACTGTACTGTCTATACGCACACATCATGATTCCTCCTTTCTATTCCCCTTCCTTTGTCTACTCCTGTCAAAAATGGGCACTCCATTTTCATTCAACTAATTTAGGTGCCTGAATTCGACGACACAATCTAACATAGTCCAGCATTCCACAATAATAGTGAGTTATCTGAAGAAAGTTGTCGACCGTAGCCATTTACAGCTCAACTTATTATTATGGCCCTGCATTGCATACCTCATTTTTATACTTTTCTGCTGGATGGTTAAGACTGAGATAGAGCAAGACCTATATAACAAAACATTTATTTTTTGCTTCTGATGAGGTCAGTGAAGTCCACTAAGGGTTTATCTTGTAATCTTGTTCCTTATTGTGTAGATCCTTTGTCTGTGTCATCCATGTGGATGAGTCACAGCCAATGCTTGACCAGTTTTCTCTCTGTGAGTGCTTGAGAGAAAGTTTTCTCTCCATGTGACTATGCCCAGGCACACTATAGAACATCAAACTCTTTCTTCTGTGGCTCTATAATCTCCTTGTTCAGAAATTTGGGGCTCAACTGAGTTTCACAATGTTACAGTACAGGTTCACCTATGCCCTGAGTCTTTGCTGACCTTGAAAGGCTAGGGCCAAAATGGCTGGCATTGTGGCTCTTCTATTTCTCCAATTTTGATGTGTGAACCTAGGTTGTTAACCATCCAGAAGAAAAGCTGATTAGTACCTTGCAGCACGTGCCATTCCCTTTGTCCTCTCTGACTCAACTGTTTTTAGTTGTTGTACATTTTTATTCATATTTCTTCCTTTCACTTCTTATACTAGGGAGACTACATGATATTTGCACATGTGTGTCTGGTTTATTTCACTTATGAGTATATGTTAAACTGGCATCCACTTCAATATAAATGTTTTAAGTTTATCATTCTTAATAGCTGAGTAATACTCTATTATATAGAATTTTCAACCATTTCTCATGTGATGGACATCTTGGTTGTTTCCAAGATTTGGCTATCACAAATTGTGCTGTTATAAACATAAGTACACAATATTGCTATGATGTAATGTTTTCAGTTCCTCTGGGAAAAATTTCCAGGAGGGGCATAGCTGGCTTGAATGGGATTTCTAGTCCTACTCTTTTGAGGAGTCTCCACACTGATCTCCACAATGGTTTTACCAGTATACATTCCCACCAGCAGTGGAGAAGTGTTCCCTTTTCCCCATAACCTCTCCAACATTTGTTGTTGGTTGATTTCCTTATGAAGGCCATTCTTTCTGGAGTGAGATGGTATCTCAGTGTTGTTTTTATTTGCATTTCATGAATGGCTAGCGATGTGGAGCATTTTTTCATGTATTTATTCGCTTCTTTAATTTCGTCCTCTGAGAAATGTGTATTCATCTAACACATTTCTGAATTGGGCCCATTTCTGAATTGGGTCTTTCAGTTTGAGGGCCCTGTTATATCTTAGTTCTTTATATATTCTAGAAAGCAGACCTTTGTCTGATTGCTTGCTAGTTAGTATTTTTTTCAAAACTTGTGGGTTATCTGTTCACTGTATTGACAACTTCTTTTGACGTGCACAAACTCTTCAAGAAGAGTTGATCCCAGTTGGTTGATTCTTTTAAGTGCTTCCTGTGTGAATATATGTTTGTTCATGAACTGTTTACCTACCCCTATGTCTTCAAGAGTTCTTCCTATTTTCTCTTCCAGGAGATTGAGTGTTTCTGTTTTAATGTTTAGATCTTTAATCCATTTTGAATTTACCTTAGTTCATAGTGATAGAGCTGGGTCAAGTTTTAGTTTTTGGCATGTAGAAAGCCAGGTTTTCAAGCACCATTTGTTAAAGAGGCTATATTTCTTCCAGTGAGTATGTTTGGCCTTTGTCGAATATCAGATGGCTGAGTGTACTCGTAGATGCTTCTGTGTCTTCTGATTTATTCCATTCATCCTCAGGTCTGTTTTGTTGTCAATACCATGTTGATTTTATCACAGTCACTTTGTAGTATAAATCCAACTCAGGAATTGTGATGCCTCCTGCCTTGTCTTTATTGGCCAAGACTGCCTTTTCTATTCTAGGTAGTTTGTGGTTCCAAATAAATTTCAGGAACAATTTCTTGAGGTCTAGAAGGTATCTTGGTGACAGTTTGATAGGGATTGCATTAAATTTGTGCAATTTTGGGAGTGTGGCCATCTTCATAATGTTTGTTATTCCTATCCAGGAGCATGGAATATCTTTCTATTTCCTAAATTCTATTATCTCTTTTCTTAGAGTGTTTTCATTTTCTGCGAAAAGATCTTTGACCTCCTTTGTTAAGTGAATTCCAAGGTATTTCATTATCCTCGGTGCTATTGTTAAAGGTATTGTTTCTACTATTTCTTTTCAATGTGCTTGTTATCTGTGTAGAGGAATGCTATTGACTTTTGAGTACTGATTTTGTATCCTGATATGCTACTGAATTTCCCTATCAGTTCTAGTAGTTTCTTGGTGTAATTTTGGGGTCTTCCAAGTAAAGTATCATATCATCTGCAAATAGTGATAATTTAACTTCTTCTTTACCTATCCTGATTCCTTTTATTTCCCCCTTTTTTCTAATTGTTGTTGCTAAAGATTCCAAGACTATATTGAATAGGAGGGGTGATAGAGGACATCCTTGTCTTGTAGCTGATTTAAGAGTAAAAGATTTCAGTTTTTCCCCATTTAGGATTATATTAGCTTTTTGGTTGTCATAGATGGCTTTTATCAAGTTACAGATGGTACAGTCCATCTATTCCAATTTTCTGTAGGATCTTGAACATGAATGAGTGTTGGACTTTGTCAAAAGCTTTTGTTGTATCAACTGAGATGATAATGTGATTTTTAGATTTCAGTCTATTAATATAGTGTATTATATTTATAGCTTTTTGAACATTGAACCATCCTTGCATCTCTGGGATGAATCCTACCTGGTCATGGTGTACGAACTTCTTAATGATTTGCTGTATTCTATTTGCCAGGATTTTGTTGAGTATTTTTGCATCTATGTTCATGAGAGAGATTGGCCTGCAGTTCTCCTTTTTGGTTGTGTGTTCCCTTCGTTTTGGAATCAGTATAATACTTGCCTCCAGAAATGATTTTGGGAGGACTTCTTCCTTTTCAATTTCATTGAAGAGTTTTTGGAGTGTGAGGATTATACCTTCTATAAATTTCTTGTAGAATTAAGCTGTAAATTCATCAGGACATGGACTTCTCTTTGTTAGTAGGATTTTTATTAGGTTTTGTATTTTGTTGGCTGTTATTGGTTTACTGATAGTTGTTATATCTGCCTGGTTCAGTTTTGGTAATTTATACCTTTCGAGGAATATGTCCATTTCTTGTGGGTCTTCTATTCTGTGAGTGTAAAGATTCTTGAAGTAACTGTTGATAATCTTCTGATTTACACTGGGTCTGCTTTTGCTTCTGCCCATTTTCTTTTTAAATCATTTGTATTGACTCCTTTTTCATTGATGCCTATTAGTCTCACGTTGTTCATCTTCACATCATCTTGCAGGTGATGAATTATTTTTTCTTTAATCCTATTTATTTTTAAGAGATCTTTTACCTCTTCATTAGCTGCACAGCATCTTCAAGATCTGAAACTCTATTTTCACTTTCAAACCATTTCACAGGCTTGTGATTGATATTTTAAGTTCCTTTGTATCTCTTTGACTCTGCTTCATGTGATCTGCTTCTTTCCTGTATTTCTCATTCAAGGAATCCATCAGTTTTTAAAATCTCCTCTGTTTTATTTTAATCAATGTCTTCTTCAGAAAGGGTTATTGATTCTTTTACTACAGAGGTTTTTTTCACATTAGTTTCCTCCATATTATTCTGCATTTGATTCTTTAGTTCAGATGCTATTAATTCACAAATTACTTTCCTTTTTCAGAAATTCATTCTGATCTGAGTTCCTTTATAGCTTTCTGCTGTTGTTTCTTTGCTTTTGATGTTATGAATTTAAATATTTCTGCTGAACTAGTGTCCTCTGCACTTTTTCTGGGTGGGCTTGTGGCCTTAGATTGCATTTTGCTCTTTCTCTTTGTCATTTCATATAGTACTGACCTCTGACCTTTGGTGTAAAGCTTTGGTACAGTTATGACTTTAGTGCCTACTGAAATTCGGATGCAGATCTATTAAGTTTGAGTTCATCCAGTTATGCCTGTCTTGGTTCTAGCTTTTGTGTTTAGCTCCTCCATGCTGCAGTCCTTAGAAGTGAACAGAACCTGTGGTTCCCTTCTGTTATGCCCCAGGGGAGTGCAGAAACTCTCTCACACACTAGCCAGGGCTGGGCTTGGGCTGGGTCTTGGCGGTCCTGAGAATGTAGCGGAAGTTCTCAATTACTTGGTGTGCTTTAAAGATGGGCTCTGGAGGGGTGGAGCAGTCCTGAGGGCTCACCAGAGGGTCTCACTCACGAGGTGTGCTTGCATTTTGGTCCATAGATGTCACGTGGGTGCAGGAAAACCATAAGCTCTCCCACACATTTGCAGGGCCTGAGCTTGGTCTAGATCTGGAGGTCTCCAAGAGTTTCACAGAAGTTCTCACTCACTAGGCTAGCTTTGGGGTAGGGCTTCTAGAGGGGTGAAGGGGTCCTGAGGGCACAGTAGAGGGTCTCACTCATGAGGTGTGCCTGGGTTTTGGTCCAGAGAGATCCCATTGGCACAGTGAATCCAGAAGCTCTCTTACACACTCCGCGGCCAATGTTCAACATTAATAAACACTTTTTTAAATAAAAGTTTGGAGATTATTGCATAATTATTTCCTAGACAGTTTCTTTATATCAATTCCCAGAACAGTGTTTCATACAGAACAGAAGCCTAATAAATATATGTAGTTAATTAATGACTACTTAATGGAGAGAAATTCTCTTATAGTAACTACAGAGATCATCTTGGTTCATGAACTTAATTCATGCCACAATTCTGGTGACAACAGCCATCTTCATGCTCACAAGGAAGACGGCTGGAGCTGTGTTCATTACCCAACACTGAGCTCACAAACAGAAGCCATGTTCTGTCAAAGGCTTCTCTGTTCATAACGTGAGTTGTTTGTGAACAGAAGCACTTAGGAAATGAGGTATTGCTGCATTTTAAAATAAGAAACTCAGTTACTTATTCTGCACTTCACTATGCCACTCATCCCATATTTAAATGTCATTTAAAATATTATAATATGTATCGAAGACTAGAAACAAAATACAGTGAAGATAACCAATTGAAAAGATACATAAGGAACAACAACCAAAAAAGTGTCTATATAAATAATAAACTCTTGAAGCATATGACATCTTGAAAATGGCTTTATTTTTGTTTCCAAAGGCCAATCACTCAAACTGAAACTTGTAGATAAATCTTTGAAAGTAAACTTTCACATTAAGAATGCAGGTTTTTCTCTCCTGTCTCATAGAAACAAATCCTGAAAATATACCTCAAATTCTTCTTCCTGTGACTTTTCATCTGCTTCTGGTAGTGGGCCCTTCAAAGTTTAGACTCTGAGGCACTTTCTTCCTCATCAGAGTTTTTGTTTATAGAATCTTCTGTTTTCTTTGAAGATGAATGTCCTTTATCTTTCTTCTTGGAAGCTTCTTCAGGAGACAACCTGGATTTTCCATGTGATGACTCCTCAGAGCCTTTTTTGGTTTGGGCCTTTCTTTTGCCAGGCTTAATTTCTTCTCTCCTGTGGTGAAAATTTAATTTCAGGGAACATTCTGGGCATAACCTTAATTTAACTGCATTTCTCTTTTCACCATGCTCAATGTAACCAAAATTAAGTTCCCAATACTTTAAGGCTTTTTTTGTATCACAACATTTATTTCCACAAAAAAACTGACCTTTTCATGAAATTACTTCTTTTTCTACTCACTACCTAAATCTTATTTTCTTTGTATCTACAAAGATCATCTTTACAATATTCCTTGAATAATTTATCATAATATTTCTTTGCAAGTCTCTTCTCCCAAGTCATCTCTGCTTCATCTCTTCATTCCACGGGAATCTATGATTTTCTCAATAAAGTCTAAGTCTGTCTTGTCATTTTCCCCCAAATACTTGAAGTCTTCCTTTTTTTATACTATGTCATAGTATAAAACATAGTCACTTACAAACTTTGGATGCTTTTGTTAAGCATCCACTGTTATGAGATGAAACCTTCTATTTCTTGCTTCTTCCTTATCCAGAAATTCGGCTGCAACTTGCTTAGTGGCAATCTCTCCACGTTTTTCTTTGTGAAATGGCTTTTGGAGTAATAAGTCATCTTCAATTTTCCTTTATTTCTTTCTCATAGACTCTCCACTATGTTAATCATCACTAAAATTAGAGTCATACCATCCGTGATCATGCATCTACAAAGGTGATTCAAGCAACGAAGTTAACTGACAAGAGCAAGAGAAACTAGAAAATGGTGAAGCCCCATATTTCTGGAATCCCTTGCCTCTCTCTATGGTTCCTGGTGCTTCTCCTTCTCTTCTCATGAATTCTAATCAGTTTCGTCTCTCTCTAGAACATCTTTTAGTAATCTGTGGAGGGTTGGCTTTGTCGTCATGAAATTATTTAGCTGTTCTTTGTCATGGAAGTATTTCACTTTTCCATGAAATTTGAAAGAGTTTTTTTCAGGGTATGGTAGCCTGGGCTCAAATTTGTTTTCATAGAGGATTTGAAATGCTCTGCTCCATGCTCTTGCCTTCATGGTTTGTGAAGAGAAGTTTGCCATTATTCTAATGGGTTTTCCCTTAAGTGTGATCTGTTTCTTTTCTCTACTGGATTTCAGTGTATTGTTCTTGTACTGGATTTCTGGTATCTTGACTACCATATGCCTGGGTGAGCTTTTAGTTGGATTGATGTTATTTGGAGTTCTATATGCTTGGGCTACTGAATTTCAGATTGTTTCCTCATACTTGGGAAGTTTATTGCTATTGCTTCTGCTCATTTTCTTTTTTATCATTTTTATTGACTCCTTTCTGATTGATGACTATTAGTCTCACATTATTCATCTTTGCATCTTCTTGCAGGTGATGAATTATTTTTTTTTCCTGAATCCTATATGTTTTTAAGAGATATTTTCTTATCTTTTCACTAAGTGGAATTGTGTCTTCAAGGTATGAAACTCTATTTTCACTTTCACTCAAATGGTTTTGCAAACTTGTGATTGAGATTTTAAGTTCCTCTATATCTCTTCGATGCTGCTTCATATGACCTATTTCTTTCCTATATTGCTCATTGAAGAATTCCATCAGTTTTCTAATCTCTTCTAATTTTATCAGTGTCATCCTGTAAAACGGTTATTAATTATTCCATTATAGTTGTCCTTTTTTTTACTTCAGAGATTATTTCTGATCTGAGTTCCTCTGCACCTTTCTACAGTTGTTTCTTTACTTCAGATGCTATTAATTCAGACATTTCAGCTGTGTGATTCCCAATTACTTCTTTACTAGTGTCCTCTGCACTTGTTCTGGGTGGGCTCAGGGCCTGAGTTTGCATTTTGCTCCTTCTTTTTGTCATTTTATGTAGCACTGTCCTCTGACCTTTTGTGTATAGCTTTGGTGCAGTTGTAACCTTAGCATTGCTGAAATTTGGCTGCAGATCTACAAAGACTGAGTTCATCCAGTTGTGCCTGGCTTGGATTTGTCTGCTGTGCTCAGCTTCTTCCTGATGTAGCTACTGGAAATGAACCTGTCATGCCCCTCTGGCAAGATGTTCTGCTCCTAGATTAGCTGGGGGGTTCTGGCCCCTAGCCTCTCTATGGACTTCAGCTGCATTTTCATCCCAGGCCTGTATGCCAGGCCTGGGCTGGGTCTGGAGGGGTCCCGGGGGCACACGGGAGCACAGAAGTTCTCCCACACACTCGAGGGCCTGGGCTTGGGCTAGGTCTTTAGGGGTCTTGAGAGTGTGGTGGCGTTCTCACTCACACGCTGGGTCTGGACAGATTAGGATGGGTCTTAAGTACATAGTGGAAGTTGTCACTCACAGTCTGGGCCTGGACTGGGTCCAGAGGGGTCCATTGGGTGCAGGGGAGCATGGAATTTCTCCCACACACTCACTGGACCTGGGTTTAGGCTGGATCTGCAGGGATTCTGAGAGCTGGGTGGAAGTTCTCACTCACACTCAGGAGCCTGGGTTGGGTCCAGAGGGGTGGAGGGTTCCGAGAGTGCAGCAGAAGTTCTCATGTGCTGGGCCTGTGCTGGGTCCGTAGGAGTCTTGCGGGCGCAGGGTAGTGCAGAAGCTCTCTCATACAGCTGCTAGGCCTAGGCTTGGGCTAAGTCTCAATGGGTTTTGAGAGTGCGAAGGAAGTTCTCACTCACACACGGGGCCTGGGCTGGGTCCGGAAGGGTCCAGCAGGTGCAGAGGGGTATCAACTTTTTTTTTTTTTTGTCGTTTCTTTGTGTGTTCTTTTAAAATTTTACTAATTGAATTCCATTTATTTTATTAGATTTGATTTTTTTTTAATAATAATTATTATTGTTGTTGCTTTGTGTGTGTCTATGTGTGTGTGGTATCAATGTTGGGACCTTGCACTTGCCAAACAGGCATGTATGCCGCTGATTTATCTGCTCAGTCCTTTCCAATTCTATGAATCTAGTTTCTGTTATGGTTGTGACTTTTTTTCTAAATTAATGTTTTTATAAATTAATAATTGTATGTGTATTTTTCTCAAGTCATAACTTGAGGAAACCTATAATTAGCAGGTGTTTGCTTGTGCTGTGTAGATTTCCTTGGGAAGAAGTGACAGAGTCATGACTTTACAGCTTGACTTGTAAAGAAAAGATAATTTAATTGGTTCATATTAAGAACATCACATAATGTTGAATACTAGTTTAAAATAACCATGATAAAGGACTTATGGTCTCTCCACATCTTTCTCCTGTTCTATTTTCTAAATACTGGCTGTAGTAGTACATATATGTTTATGAATTTTTATCAAATATACAATGATTAAATTAAGAAATTTATTACAGTGAAGGATATATTAGTGGTATTTCTTTGGCCAACTACTGTCCCTAACTTAGAACATCATCCTTATCCCTTTTTGAAGCAGTTATTGAAGTCTTCTTTTGTCTGTCTTTATGAGGTGTGACCAAATGTATTGTAAATGTTGATACTTAGTGTCATGCGAAGGAAAGGCAGGCTGGTAAAAACATTGTAGTGTTCTCACCCACCATATTCAACAAATCTGGCATTGTTTAACTCCTGGCTCTTCCCCAAAGTTAAAATCACCATGAAAGGTAAATGTTTTGAATTGATTCAGGACACTTAGGCAACCATGACAGAGCAACTAAAAACATAAAAAAAAAGAAGTGGTAAGTATGATGGGATATGTGTATTCCAATTTAGGTGGGTATACTGAGGAGTATAGAGATGGTTGGTCATTCCCCACCATGTATTTTTAAAAAATTTTAGATGTACTATCTTGATCTAACATACCTCATACACTCAAGAGCTTTAAGTGGCTATGATTTGAATACTCATAGCACCTTTCCTATAAAAAAAATTACAAGCCATTAGATTTAGAAAAAGTTCCAGAGAATTGTTCTATTGCTAGGCCAGGCCATACACACATTTTATTGCCCATGGCTACCAGTTTATTAAGACTGGTAGATTATAATATACCCCTGCCACACTGCAGTTCAGAGTTGATGGTCTCTGACTTTGGAAAACTTTAAGTTGTAGAGCCTAACAGTTCTTCAGGAAACGCAGCAATTTCATAAACACCACACACATAGCTTCCACAATTTTTTCTGGCAGCAAGTATAGAAGTAGCCAATATGAAAGGGTTATGTCGTTTTCCACACAGCTGATTTGCTGCTGCCCTGTAACCCATCCCTGCAGATGCTCCAGCGTTCCTGCAGCCTAGCAGGTCACTGTGCAGTGTGTAGCTATCTTCAGTGGTCACATTTTGCTCTCCTGAAAGCCCTGAGATTCTTAAGATGTACCCAAAATGTCCTGCACCAAGACTTTGTTAATACAGTGTTATATTAAATTAAATAATTTTATGAAACAGTGTACTTAAGGTTTAAACTACAAAAATTGTCATTTATAGATATGTTTCTGATAATATCTAAAATTCTAAATTTTTCATAATTTGTGGGTGCTTCAAGATTATAACCCCGACAAACTGAAAATTCTTTTACACAAAAGAATGAGTGCTGTTCCACGTAAAAAATGATAAATATCCAACAACTATCCCACAATTTCATAGCTAATAGTCATAGAATGTGATTTTGACATGGTTATTGGAACTACATAGTCCAAAAACTTCTCAAAACATAAACTAAATGTTCACAAATTCTTAAAATTTTTTATGCAATTTTGTTGCATAAAACATTTATCTGCCTATTTTCCACTCCATTTAAACTTTAAATTGCTTAAGAGCCAGAGTATTGCTTAGCTTCCTTTAACATTTTCCTGTCATACAACAAAACATTTTCCACATGAGTTAGAATAAATGTTTGGAATAGACTAATAGGCTAATTTTTTTTAACCTATGTAGTATGTGGTCTATAGGGTCTCACTAC
Organism: Ctenomys sociabilis; assembly: GCA_004027165.1. Classification (NCBI taxonomy): domain Eukaryota; kingdom Metazoa; phylum Chordata; class Mammalia; order Rodentia; family Ctenomyidae; genus Ctenomys; species Ctenomys sociabilis. Next base: position 60,337 of record PVKA01007836.1, on the reverse strand, counting down.
ACAGACTGGACTTGTGATCCTCCTGTTTTCAGTCTCCCAAGCACTTGGATTATAGGCACATGCCACCACATCCAATCTTAATAGGGCAATTATATAAATTTGTCTTCAGTGTATCCACTACTATGTATCATATGCAAGTGCAATTGCATTTCTTAAGGAAAGGAAAAATTATTGGAAGCATGAAAAGTTGCTAAGAATCACTGAAGTCCTTGAAAAAAGGTTTTGTCAAGTTTTTGACATGCATGTGATTACATTAAAATCATGGTAAGTCCAGGGGTGCAGGTGCTCTAAGAGGCTCTGTTTATACTGTGCAGAACTTAGCAATGAGGGCTGAAGGAACATCTGACAGGCATTTTATACTCTACTACCAGTGGCTTAGCTTTCTAGCCTTTGCTTTAGGCTTTAATTTGTTATTCTGTTTCAGAATTAGGTGTTCAATTAGTATAAATGGAGGATTAGTGCAAATAAGTTATGTATTGACCAAGTTATTATAGGAACTGATATTTTTTTTGTTATTTTTTCCATAGACTTTGGGTTTATGTTTAATAATTATTTGTATGTAATATACACACAGAATAAAGTTTTGATCAATTAATTTTTACAGACATTTATTAGTATCTCTCAGCAGAAAAATATGTTTCTTCAAAAATCTATTTCAACTGGAAGATAGTGTGCTGGCATAAGCACCTGCCTGGAAAGCTGAAGGTCCCAAGGTCAGTCCCTCATATAGCATGCCATGGTCCTGAAACCAGGGCTGCATCTTTAAACCTAGTGCAGGTGAGGGGGGGGATACAGGAGGATCACAGTGGATCCAAACTGCATAGTATGACCCTGTATCAAAAGAATAAAAGAAGAATATCTACCTAAAAATATTGTAACATGTTTATCTATGTTTTTAAGTAGGTGTCTTGGACACATTACACATCACTGAGACACACTGTCCAACAGCTGCTACTGGAAGGAGGAGAAGCTGATTTTGGTTGATGTTGTTTTGCAGATTTTATTCAATAGTTGGCTGGTTCTACCAAAGGATGACATGGTGGAAGGGCTTGTCTGGAGGATAGTTGCACATGGCATGGCAGCCAAGAGCATAAAGTGAAGGAAGGAAACAGTAAGGGAAGTACATTTTTCCCAGTCCTGTCCCAGGGATTTGCTCCCTGCAACGGGTCCAGCCTCCTCATAGCAAGTCAAATGTTGTGTCTGCATTGTCCAATCCTCTTCGCAAAGCCCCATCTATGAGCAATTGCATCTCTTGGTGAACCTTTAGATACAAACAATACCATTCCACCTATGACCTCCAAGAGTCCTTTTTATGCAAAATGCATTTAGTCATTTATTTATTTATTTACTGCATTTTAGGACAGTGTGTACAGGGTCTCACTACACAGATTGGACTTGTAGTGACCCTCCTATTTACAGCTTCCAAGTGCTGGGATACAGGTGCATGCCACCACGATCTGTCTCAATTGCTGCCTCAGTATCACCTGGGGATTGAACTCCCAGTCCCTGCATCTATCCAAGCAGGTACTTTAATCTGCTGAGCTATTTGGATGGCCCTTAGTCTTTCTTGAAATGTTGGCAAAATCTTAACAATTTCAGCACTTCTATGATGTCCAAGACCAATGTCTCTGTTGAGATTCAAGGCAAGCTCTTACCTGGAAGCCCCAATAAAAATCCAAAAGGTAAGCACTTCCAACAAACAATGGCCCAGGATAAATATTCACAGTTTTAACAGTGGGAACAGAAGACTAGAAATCAACAAAACCAAGGCAAGTCTACAACCCGGAAGAAAAATTATCGAATCTCATAACTTTGTGTCCAGCATCCAAGATGAGAAACACATGAACACCAAAGCATTTGGACAGCCCTGCCATGACAGTATTACAATTGCAGTGCACATGGCCCCTCATGTCACAGCTTTACTTTGCCTTGTTAACTTTGTCTTTTTTCAAATGTTCCATGTTCCTGGACTCTCCAACTGCCTGGGGTCTCCATTGCATTTTCTGTTTGCTGAAAACCTTTCTGACCTCACAGAAGCTCTTTCATTCTGCATGCATGTAAAATATGGAAGATGCAAAGTTCTGCCTTGTGCAGTGTCCTTGTATCATGCCTGTAGTGCCCGCCAAGTATGTGGATGGCTGAGTTCTGAGAAACAAATCCAGCCACCTCATTCACCATCTACACCTTCTAGAACTGTGTGATCTGTCGGTCTTTTCTAAAAGAAGAGTCTTCCATCTTTGGATCTTTTATCCTGTGAAAAGCAGAGTCTTACTGGTTCACTATCTACCCTCAAGCCGTTCTTTGAATTGGACTAATGTGAAGCCCTTAGTTTATTTTTAATGGCAATCATTTAAAGAACCATGCTCTTCTTTTCTAAAATTTTACAGGCTGTATCTTCATATTAACTTCTCTGATAAAACTGTTGCAGTACTCATTCTCTAATCTCAACATCGTGCTGTCATGAAATTAAGTAATTAGTCCACTCCTGCAAAGTCACTGAGCATGAAGAAATTGTAGACAAATATTCTTCCACAGCATAACATTCACAGTTGAGCTATTGAACATTGCATTATTCAACAGCCCAAATTATTTTGTTATTTTTAAAAGTGGGACTTTCTGAGCCATTTCTTTACCCTTGCATTTCCATCTGCATTCTGGTCTTTTAAGCCCTGACCAGAATCTCTTACCAAGTTCCACTTACATCAATCTAGGTTGGTTATAACCTGAATCTCCAAAACTTTCCAAACTTCCCTGTGAACCATTTATTTCTGAAATTTCTAAATCACATCACATCATCAGCTAACTCCAAATAATGATCCAAGTTAGCCACTGACAAAATCTGTCTCGGTCACTTTCTTACTGCTGAGGTATAATACATGATGTCCACAACTTAAAGGAGCATAGGTTTATTTTTATTAACATTTCAATCCTTACTTCTTCTCCCCAAAGGATAACATAAAAGAAAGCACATGCTGTGGTAGAGGTAGCCAGGAAGCAGACAAAGAAGGGAGGAGCTGGGCAGTGATCCATCCTTCCAGGTTTTGCCCTAGGCAACCTGGTTTTCTAGGCCAGTGCCCACTTCCTAACGTTAAGTCGGCTATATCATCCCTATGGTTTAAGCCTCTTCCAAAAGCCCTGCCTAGGAGTGTGTGAAGCTTTTCAGGGAATGTATAGATTTAAACAATAACAGTAGAACAGGTTTATTTTTTATTAACCCATAATTAGGTTACATTTGTAAAGTCCTATGGAAAAAAGACATTTCAAGTAATCTTGTTATATGAAAGTGAAAATTTTCCTATTAGTACATTTTTTTTAAAAAAGAGAGATGTCTAACAGATCCATTACTAGACCAAGCATAGATATAAGCCACATCCACTAATGCTTCTGGCATATAACTTCAATTTGCATTGTTCTGAAAAAAATCTATAATTTATTTATGATTGATTTTATTTCAAATGTCAGCCACTCCTCCCTTATGATAGACCAGACTCACAGTTGTTAAAAACTTTTGAAGACACCATGGCATTGCCTGGAAAGATTTACTTTGTGAAAGCCTTTGAACTCTGAATGCTTCATGCAGTATACACAAGGGGAGGATTTCTTGCTGTGCCAGTTGCCAGATTCACCACAGCTGTGACACAAAATCTGGAAGTTTGTTGGAAAGACAGCATTAGACACAGATGTTGTCAAATGATAGTGAGCATTTTCAGTCACTCTTGTGGAAATGACAACGCATGCACCACACACACACACACACACACACACACACACACACTTTCTCACTTAAACGAGTTTACAGAAGACTTTACTTTCTTCAGATCATCACAGTCCCATGGGGGTTACTTATTTAAAAATTAGAGGAGTCTTTGTTGTTACTGGACTCCTTCCTACCATCACAAGGACTGATGATTTGGAAAATCCAAACTGCTTGCTTTGTATCTTCCAAGTCTGCAGCTGAGGTTGGGTAGGCTTTCAAGATGTGCTACTTGAACAAATAAAATCATAGGCACAAATCCACCCCTTTCCCGGGTGCATTTCAGTCTTTTTTTGACAGAGTGAACTCCTTAGCATACACAGACTAACAAGACATCTTATTTACCTTAACTTTGGATTGTATGTTTTCTCCACCAGAATAGACAAAAGGCAATATGACTACTAAGATCCGATTCACATTAATTTGTAGCAGATGGAGTGCCCGTGTTTTTCCAAGATATTTGTGGTAAAGCAACCGTTACTGTAGAAAAAGAAAAAAAATATGGTATTCAGCTGTTTGTTAAATTGTTCATTTATATTAATATACTTAGAGGCAACTATTTTATTAAGTGATTTTAGTGTAGTAGGTGTTTGGGATTAGCACGGTGTTTTGTTGGGCTGGTTTAACTTAAAGCTGTAAAAAACTATCAAAACTTTGTTGTAATTGCCAAAATATTTTTTTCTGTCCTTCATATGAGGTTTTGAAGCTTACCATGTTCTCAGGGCATTCATATTGGCTCCAAATGGCCAGGAAAATACACAGATTAGGAATGTTCATGTCTAAATGTTAGTGCTTATATAACTGTGACTCTTTTCTCAGAGGTCTCTCTGATGTCCTTCTGCATTCTTTCCTGTGCTATTTGTCATGTTATTTGCTTAGCTCAAGAATTTCAGGGAAGAGGCTGGGGAGATGGCTCAGTAGAATAAGCGCTACCCTGGCAAGCACAAGGGCCTGGTTCCACCAAAAAAAAAAAAAAAGAAAAAAATAGGATTTGTTGGCATTGGCCTTCTTAGAAATAAAGCATAAATATATGGGTTAGTATCATTTATATAAATATATATATATATAGCATAGGTATCATATTTATACCTATGATATATATTACATATGATATATATCAATATAAAATATTAATTGAAAAAGGCCATGTCACTTATGTGTTTATGAGCAACAGAATCACTGCCTTTACTTACCTTTTCCAGCCACAAGCAGAGGGAGTTTTGGTGTAAACGGTTAATAGAAAGTTGTCTCATGTAATTGTTTTTTACACACAGACACTCATGTCAATGAAAGATTTCTTGGAGTTGGGTGTAGCTTAGTGGTAGATTGTGGACTTCACATGCATGAGACTTTGGGTTCTGTCCCCAGTCTATGATTTTCATAGACAAAAAGTGTGTGTATAGGTTCTGGAAAAAATACTGTGTTTGTATGAGAAGCTAAAATATAGTAGTGTATCAGTTTCTTTATATCAAATCCAAAGACATTATTTAAACATTACATAATTTGAATAAAGGCTATGAGATTCAGTTTCTTTTCCATTTACAATCTTACTTTATAGGTAATGTGTTAAATAGATTTCAGTCATTTTAAAATATAAAAAAAATTTGGTGTATCTCTTCCTGTGATTTCTTAGGAAATTAAATACCTTCCCTATGAGTGAATTAATAACCACCTGCTTTATAACATCAAATGTGCAAAAGGCTTGTCATGAAAATAGCAAGTAATTTACATATTTGAACATTTTTGGCCTATTTCAAGTGACCAAGGATGTTAAACATTTTTTTCACATATTTATTTGCCATTTGTATTTCTTCATCTGAGAAGTGTGTATTCATCTCAGATGCCATGATGGGACTGAGTGTTTAAATTTAAGGAGTCTGATTTTTTTTCAACTTTTTCTATTTTTTTTTTTTTGAGGAAAAAACTGGCTAAATTGTTTTTACACTCTGTGGCTTGTCTTTGCTCTCTTTTGCTGATTTCTTTTGCTGTGCAAAAGGTCTTTACTAAGATGAGATACCAGTTGTTGATTCTTCATTATATTTTCTGTGTCATTGGTGTTTTCTTCATGAAATCTTTTCCTACTCCTATTTCTCCAAGAATTTTGTATTTTCTTTCTTCCAGAAGATTGATTGTTTCTGTTTTAATATTAGCTCTTTGATCCATTTTGATTTCACTTTAGTGTATGATGATATATGTGGGTCTAGTTTGATCTTTAGCATGTGGAAAGCCTTTTTTCTTCTAGCACCATTATAAAGATGCTGTCTTTCTTCTAGTGAACATGTTTGGCACCTTTGTCAAAAATAAGGTGGTTAAGTATATTTGGAGTGGTTTCTAGATATTTAAATCTATCTCACTGATCCTCAGTTCTGTTTCTCTGTTAGTACAATGCCTTTCATACAGTAGTTTTGTAGTATAATTTTAACATAGATTGTGATGGCTCCAGCTTTGCCCTGTTGCTGAGAATTGTTTTATGCTGTCCTAGGTTTCTTCTTATTCAAAATGAATTTTAGAATTATTTTCTGCAATTTTGTGAGGTGCACTTTTGGTATTTTGATTGGGATCACATTAAATCTGTATAATGATTTTAGAAGTATGACAATTTTCATTATAGTGGCCATTATTACCTATAGGTAGGAAATATCTCTCCATTTTCTAATATCCACTTAGATCTCATTTTTCACAGTACTGTAGTTTTTAGTGTAAAGGTCTTCTTCTTCCTGCATTAGATTGATTACTAAATATTTCATTTGGGGGGATGCTATTGTGAAATGTGTGACTGCACTAATTTCTCTCTCAGGGGGTTGTTATTTGTGTATAGGAGTGCTATTGATTTTTGTATCCAGTTGTGTGAACTTGGTTATTAAATCTAGAAGTCTTTTAATGAAACTTTTGGAGTCTACTATGAGGAATATCATGTTATCCTCAAATAGTGATAATTTAACTTGTAATTTTTTATTCTTATTACTTTTATTTGTTCTAGCTAATGTTTCCAGGAATAGATTGAATGAGAGTGGTGTCAGTGGAAATCCTTGTCTTGTTCCTGATTTTAGAATGAAAGCCTTAAATTTTGGGCCATTTAGTGTGATGTTTGCTGTTGGTTGTCACAGATGACTTTTATAAGATGGAGATAAAGCTCATTTATTCCAAATTGCTGTAGAGTTTGTTTTTTTTTTTTTTTATTATGAACCGATGTCTGACTTTGTCAAAGCTTCTTCACTATCTGCAGAGAAGATCTTGTGGCATTCATCCTTGTTTTTGTTGTTATGGTATATTATATTTATTGATATGTATGTTCAACCATTCCTACATCCCTGGGATGAATCTAACTTGGTCATGATCAAATCATCTTCTTGATGATTAACTGCACTCTTTTTGCCTGTGTCTTATTGAGGATTGTTGTATGCATGGCCATTAGGATGCCTGATTTGTGGTCCTCTTTTTTGATCGGATCCTTCCCTGGTTTTAATATCAGAGTAACACTTGCTTCCAGGAATGATTTTGAGTGCATTGTTCCCCTTTAAGTTTCATTAAAGAGTTTGAGGAATAGTAGTAGCAGATTTTGTCTAAATTTCTTGGATAATTCAGCAGTAAATCCATCATGAATTTACGAATTCAGTTTTACTCTTAACAAGTGTGTAGTGACCTTTGTCTCTCACTGTCCACCTTGGCTTGAAATCCACTTTGTCTACAAATAAAATAGCTACCCCTGCTCTTTTCTGGTAATCTGTTGCACAGATAATCATTTTGCATCCTTTGACTTTCAGCCTATGAATCTCTTTTTTTTTGTTATACGTGATTTTTAAAACTACTCTTATTGGATCTTATTTCTTTGTCCATGCTGTCAGTCTTTTTAGTTTATTTGGTGAATTAAGACCATTTACATTGATGATTATACCTGATATGGGTTGATTTACTCTTGTCATGCTAATTTTGTTGTTGGTTCTTTTTATTTACCATCTGTTTAACTGCTTGCCTTACATGCTGCGTTCATCCTAATAGGGTTCATGGAATTGTAATCTTCATTATTTTTTCCATAATATTCTTTCAAACATCTTGGAGTTCTGGTTATGGAACACTTTTTGTGGTCTTAGATTTCTTCAGATGTTCTTTGTCATGCAAGTATCTTATTTACTCTTCTGTTTTGAAAGACAGTTTTGTGGGATACATCAATTTGAGTTGGAGGTTGTTTACTTTTTTAGAGCTTGAAATACTTTAAGCTTTCATTGAAAGTCTCTTCAAGCTATCCTTGACTTAAGAGTCTGTGTTGAAAAATGTGTTGTGATTGTAATAGGCTTCTCTTTATGATTGATTTTTAACTTTTCTCTAGGTTTTACAATTTTATTTTTAGATTTAATTTCTGCTCTATTGGCTATTATACGCTGCAGTGTATATTTTTACCATGGTTAATTGACATTCTATATGCCTCACTTAACAGAATGTCAAACCCTTTTTTAGTGCATGGGAAGTTTTCTGTCATTTCCTCTGGGAACAGGTTTTTTAATGTTATTTGAGCAATCTCCTGCTTTTTCTTTGTCTCTCTCATCAATCTTATTTTATTTGTCTTTGAATCATCTAGACTCTATTGTGCTGATTTTATGATCCCTTGCTGCTTTCTTTTTCTTTGTTTTTATGTATATGGTACGGGATCTCACTACACTGCTCAGACTTGCAGTGGTCCTCCAGGTTTTTAGCCTCTCCAGCACTGAGATTACAGACAGATGTGCACTACTGCACCCAGACTCGTTCACTGGCCGGTGTGGTGTGCAGGACCAGGAATTGAACTCTGGTTCCTGTGCTTGCCTATGCAAATACTTAGTTTGCTATCTCACTAGCCCACACCTTGCAATTTTCTGAGACATCTTTCTTTTCATGATCACTAACCTGTCTTCTAGATCTGACATCTGTCCTTATGTTGCTTAATTCTGATGCATATATCCATATAGGATTTTTTTTTTCATTTTTCAGGGGAGAGGTGACTCAAACCACTCTGAGGGTGGGAATGGCACAGCATGTGGTGCTGAGGATTGAACCACAGTCCCCTGAGCCTGTCTGAACTTGCCAAAGCAGGTGCTTTAGACTACTGAGCTATCTTGCCAGCCCTATCTACTGCATATACTTTCAGTAGAATTTTTAATCTCCTGGATGTCTGTTTGCCTCTATGTCTTCCCATTTTTCCAATTTTTTAAATTTAATTTGTTCATTGATGGTAGTAAATTGCTTCTGGTAAGTAGCTTTATTGCTACTATTGAGAACTTCTCGGAAACATACTCAGAGATGTCTTCAAAGTAAAGCTGAATTCTGGGTTTTGAGTCTCCCAAAGGATTGTAACTCTTCAATTTATCATGGACAAAATGTTTCTACCTATTTGGTCTCACCTCTGAATCTTTGAGACTTGTCTATAATACTGTTTATGACCCTCCATGCAATCTCAGTCTTAGGATACAAGAATATAGAGCTGATTGGAACAATTATGTCATCTTGGTTTAAGTAGTACATCAGTAATAACAGTAGCATCAAGCATAGCCCAGAAAATGACATGTGATAACTATTAATTTCCCACCATTAACCATATGAGCGAGACTTGTAATTATAGAACAAAATTTATTTATTTATTTAGTACAGAGTCTATAGGGTCTCCCTACACCGACTAAACTTGTAGTGTCCTTCCTCTTTTGAATTTCCCAAGCAATGGGGTTACATATGCGCTCCACTATGCCCATTCTCAGTTGCTTCTCAGCATGCCCCGAGGCTGGGCTGGCCTGGAAAGTTAAGTATCAAACCCTAGTTGCTGAGTCTACCTAAGCAGGTGCTTTGGTCCACTGAGCGACTTGGGAGTTTTTACATTCACAAAATGTAAAACAAACCCCAAATTTTTATATAGTAAGTATCCCCTCAGTATGAAGACTTTACTCTCAGAGGAAAAGTTTAAGAGGAAATAGGGGAAAAACAGAGAGATAGAATGGAAATTATAAGCATAGCTGAAGGACAAAGGCAAATTGCCTAAGCTTTGGCAAATGGGCAAAAATGACAAGAGGGAAAGAAATAAGAAATAGAAGCCAGAACAGAGCAAAACAACAACCAAAGAAATAGAGAAGCAATGGTCATACTCACAAAAAGAGAACAAATAAACATGGAAGAAAGGGAGAAAAACAAAAGGAGAAAGAAAATATTATTCTCTTCAAGAGGTGTCTTTGTCCTCACTGGAAAACAAAGGGGGAAGACAGAGTTAAAATCCTTGTTGATTGAGCCCAAAAAGCCAGCAATAAAATTAAGGAGGATGGAGGTTAATACTAGCAAGCCTGGGTCGTCAACACCAATTCACTTTAGGTTGTTTCCGTTTTCTAGCTGTGGCACTAGTACCTGTGTTTTTCAGCCTACAACCCGCTGGGTGCCTTCTTCCAGCTTGAATTTGGTTCCCTTCTGTTGTGTGTCTCCAATGGCTGCATCTCACCTGAGAGGTGCTAGATGGAGCCACCCTGTAACTTTCCTGACTTCTGAGTTCAGTTGGCTTCTTTCTAAAATGGTAACCCACCAGTTTTCCTCTCCCAGATGTGCCTGAGCTGGACAGAAGTGGAATCACCAACCAAGGTAACATGAAGCATCTAGTGTTCTATTCTGCTCTTCCTTTCCACAATGTGTTTCTCCATGGAGGCCTCTGGGGTCACCAATAGCCATGGAGTCAAGTCCAGCTGCCCTTCCCACACTGTGATCCAGGCCTCAGGAAGAAAGTGTTTCTTTCCACTTCCCTCTTCTGCATTGAGGTCGCCCTCTTTACTGCTGTGGGCTTCAATTTTCAGTTAAGATCATTGCTAGGTGCTGCGGCCCCACTTCCCTCTTTCTCTTCCACATCGTGCTATGTTCAAGCTTCAGGATTCCAAATATCAGAGAGACTTTCTCTGTCACTCACTACTCTACTATCTTCCAAGAAGTGCTTCATTCCTGTGTTGAAAATGACTTTCCAAAAATAAATCCTGAACATGTTGGTCCATTTTCAAAATTTTTAAATTGCATTTTCACTAATTTTAGATAAATTTTTAAATTATTCAGTTAGTTCTTGGGAAACTCATAGTTTCATCCTCCTGTTCAGTTCTTTCTATCACATAGTATGGATCAGAACATTTCTTTCAAGTCTAAGTTAGGGAATGTTCCCTTTGGCCTCTGGCTATTTGTACATGCTCTAACTTTTCTTAGAATCACACAGTGCTGGTAAGGATTTTGTTGTTTATTTGTATTTATTATTTTCCTGTGTAGTTCTCAGGTATCCCTTTGGTTTTAGCTTAAACGCTAACCTGAAAACAAAATTTTTCTATCTCAACAGTTTATAAGGTACATGTTGTACCTTACTTATTTTCTGCTTCTGCAACATCTTTAAAACCAAGAATTATAATTTTTAGAACATAGTAGAAATCTACCACAAGTTTTATGAACTGTTAATATTTTCAAGAAATAAAGATGAAGAAATTGCCTGTTCAAAGTACAATTTTCTATTGCTAGAGATAAAGTGAAAACTGTAATGCAGTATAAAGGATAAATAATGTGCCTGAGAGGTAAAAAGAGAAAATACGTGAGTACTAATATGGAGATTAAAATTTCATATAGTTTGTTGTTCATGGTCTGTATACCCATCATAATATATGGAGCAAATGAGAGAAATTGGAGAGATATAGACAGGTAGAAGAGAAATAGTCACCACTATAAAAGGAAGAAGTCACCTAGAGACATGTAATTGGATTTGGACAGCTATGGAATATTAGTTGTGGGATTTTTTATTCAGTTATGATTTAGGTCTCTGAGTAAGGTGATAAAGAAGTATAAAACTTAATGCATTTTTGGAAGTACTGTATTTTAAATCTTTTCCCATATTTTTCTTCTGAGGCCATCATATTTCCCTTACTAATACCTTCTCAAGACTCATTTTGATCTTCTGAACTGCATCTCTGTTTTCTGATTTCCTCAGCTGTGACATTCCTTGATTTTCTTCCCTTCCTTTTCCAATAACTGCAAGGCTATCTTCATCTGTCTGCAATGCAAACACCCTCAGTAGCCAGAAGTGTCATGTGCCCTTGGGCAGGCATCGCCATAGTGCACATGGTGCCACATGATGCAGCAAACTGAACGGCAGCTCCTTGGGGTGGACACTCCACACTTAAACCCCTTAATTTCAATTAAATCTAAAATCTTGGAAATGTGAATAAGTCATATGCTTTTATCTCAGTTACCCTTCTCTTGTTGCTGAGATAAATATCCCACACTCAAAATGAGGGAAAGAAAGGTTTATTTAGCTCACAGTTACTGGAGGTTTCATAGATCAATACAGCCTGAATGATGTAGCGTGACCTTGGAGCCTTATTTGCTCAGGGAAGAGGTTCAGTGCCTCTGTCTTCTCCAAACATCTCCTTCTTGCCCAAGGCAGCCTCAGTCCCAGACACTGCTGCCCCACACTACAGGGTCTGGAGGAGAGGCTGGGGTACCACTGTATTCGGGATGACTCTCTCCACACCTCCAAGAGATCACTGGCCTGAGGTGAGGGGCAGAGCATATGTTGCCAGTTTAAGATTGCTCCTCTCTTGCCCAGCGCCTCGAGCTCCACCTTGGTCCTCTAGGCCCAAGCCCTCAAGCCACTCTCTGCTCCACAAGCCACACCTGGCCCAAGACTTACATGAGACTTTGGGAGGACAACTAGACACAAACCATAAAAGTTTCTTTTTTTTTTTTTATTTTCATTTATTTAGTTTATAAAATGCTCCAAAGCAAAATAAATATTGAATTAAAAAAAAGAAGTGAGATGATTGAAAAGTGACATATGAAATCATAAAATAGTTGTTCCACTCTGGCTGCTACAGTTAAACTACAGGAGATTTAGTAATGGGACGACTCAGGACTCAGGTACCTGTGCAGGTGGTTCCCACTTTCACAGAAGACTTTCTTGTCAAACCCACTGGCCAATGGGTATTGTTACACGTATAGATAATAGTTAAGCTTTCATTTTAGTATATCACATTTTTTATAAAGGAAGGTATCAGTAAACAAGTAAATTCCTAAAGTTACCCACATAGGTATATTGTTTAATGTTTAACTAATTGTTACTACATAATTTTTACAAATGCTAGTCATCTTTTATGTGTTAATTCATTTAATTTCCAAACTATATTGAACAGGTAATATTAATCCATTTAATGAGCAAGCAAGGGTTGATATCAAACTTATACTGAAGAAATCTAAAAGTCTTAAAAGCTTCCTTCTGTTCCCCAATAGTACCAGTTAAAAATTCAGAATATTCACCATTTATAAGCTAAGGCCCATTATCCCCAACTGCCGGCAGTAAATCTGCTCAGTTATCTCACATGCACATCAAACCTCACAAGATCTGCAGGCATTAGCAGAATTTCATTCTTAAAAGTCTACATTGCTTCATTCCTTTCTTTCTGTATTCATTCAGTAGAAGTCTACACTGAGTAATTGTTATTTTCCAAATATTTCTGTTTTTGATGCTGAGAAGAACATGTATAATGTGGATATTTCTATTAAATGAATTAGGGGTAAAGTATGGTTATTATAATTACACAATATAAAATAAGTTCTGCTACAGTTAGAAAGGAAATCTATAATTAAATATATTCTGATGTTCTGCAATTTCCATATTAGTTTTTGTCACTAGATAATTTGCTAATTTGGAAGATATTGCTATCAAGCCCTAATAGGTTTAACAGTAAAATATGCACAAAAAATAACTGAGGATTTGACTCCCAATTTTTTCTACAAATTGAAATAAAAGCGTATTATTCAATTGAATTTTAACATGAGTCAAGGTTTGTTTTATCATATTATAATAAGTACTAACCTGGCAGAACTCAATTCTAGAAAAAGAATTTATTTTCATGTTTAGAATAGTGAATTTGTATTTGTTAATAACTCCTGACTTAATAGCTTTTGCTACTAATAGTCACAAAAAGTTTCAAACATTTTGTTACTATCTATGTGTTGAACACTCTTAATTCCATACTTTAACTGTGTTTTAAGTGAAAATTCATGTAAAAACTTTCAACAATAACCTAAAAATCATGTGATTAATAAATAAGAAAGCCAGGATTTGAATATAGCATTCCTGTTCCCAATTCTTATACTTCCTACAGTGAAATACTGTTCCAATATGATTTAGTAATAAGAGAGAGAAAATAACTGAAAACTAATTATAAAATTCCTTCTTTGATTATTTCTGTTGGGGAAGTAGTTCCCAATTCAGCAGCCATATTTTAGAAAATGAAACAATAAATATCACACATGGAATCTTATTTAGAATGTACAATGGAAGAGGACATTTACATCAGCAAAAAGCTGTAAAACTATTTAGAATATTGTACATTTTATGATTTTATGCAGATAGCCCTACCAGGAACACGGTTCTGAGGTAGAAAGTTATACTCCCCTAACCATTGAGGCAAACAGGGAAGTTGCCATGATATGAATACTTTAATAATTGTGTGAAGCCTTCTATGAAAGTGGAATTTTTTATCTTTCTGAAATATTATGTATAATGTGTATGAGCAAGTCTGCAGATATCTAATATAAACCTACCTGCTCATTCCATTTAAGAAACATGAGGCTGAAATAGAATTCTGCAGAAAATTAATAGGGAAAAAGATAATGAAAGTGTGACTTCCATACAAAAGCCATCTATCTGGGAAGAAATAGAAATTGGCCCAGTGGAGCAACAGCTCTTCCCTCTTGAACAGCTATTTCCTTTCAACAGAGATGCAGCTATATATCAACATGCGGTAAAACTATTTCTATGAAAAGAGTGTATAATTTACAAGGCCATATGAATGACTTTTCTTAGAAAATAATCCATAGCATGACTAAGAATTTAAAGGGATAATAATGTATATTCACTCGGATACAGAAAAAAATTTCATGCAAAATATTTTATTAAATAAATGCTTTTAATGGATTTAGGGCATTGATGTCAGAGAATCTTGACACATTTTTGAGCACATAAACTAAACAGTATGTAAGAAAGTTTATAAATTTAAACAAACCAAACTAAGTAATGCAAAACTCAAACAGTCATAACAGGAAATAAAATCAGTTAAATGGCTCATTTGAGAATCTAAATAACTTTGAAAAATTAGATACACATGAAGGGTTACTAGATCCTCACAAAGCATGAAAAATTACATTGGTTTATATGGTACTTACAGAGTCAAAGTATATTGCAACCTGGTCATTTACATTAGTTTGTATTTTGCAATCAAAAACTAGAGGAAAAAAAAGGTTCCAAATATCTACCTTATTTTCCATCACTCTGAAACCACAACAGCAAACCAATCCACCACATACAACCAACTACAGAAGTGCTTATAATAATTTATGGCCATGAAAATACCTACATAATTTTCAATGTGCAACATTAAATTTCCTGAATGCTCTCAAAAGTAATTTTTCACTTGTTATTGCTTAAAAGTAATAATTTACCCTTTTAACCAGGGATTGCTTCTCTTTTGCAGAGAGAACACATGGAAAACTCTCAGATTTCAAAGCAAATTTATTTTAGAACGATTTGTGGTTTCTAAAATATCTTAATTGTTATGAAGTAGAAAAGAATAAATATATATTTACTCCAAGATTGAACTGTAATTAAAATGCTCTATGCATATATATTTAGAATAACTTTAAGTTTTCAGAAATCTGGCATTTAAATTAGTGTAATCACAATTTTCATAAACTACGAAGTTTGATTTTTACCTTACTGAAGAAGTACTTAAAATAATGAATTTTTCAGTAAGTATATTTACTTTTGACATTTTGGATTGAGATTATAATAATGTAAAACTAACTTTCTATTGCAGTGTGTAATAGCCGGACAAATCACCTAATATTATTGTAGAAGTAGTTTGAAAACAAGTCTGTACAGTCTGACAATTATAGATTTATATCCTGTTATTATTACTGACTACTATACCATAATTAACTATGCATTGTTACAAGTTTAATTCCATAAAATGTGGTAATTAGTTAAAGAACTAAGAAAGCCAGTTAATACTAATATACAGGAAGTTTTCAGAATCTCTGTCACTCAGTGTATGCTCCATCAAATATGAACTAAGTAATTTTTGTGGTTTCTAAAATATCTTAATTGGAAACACAGGGATGAGTCTTTATTGAAAAATTTAACAAAAGTTGGGTAACCAAATTTTAAAGATTTCCTTCCATAGAACTACATGAAATAATTAAATAATGTTTTAGTAATCCTAGAGAGAAAGATACATTCCATTAAATATCTTAGAATGTACAATTTTTTCCTGCTCTAGAGCTTCTTTTGGGTAGTGCTTTGCATTATGTATCTTGAAAAAAATTTGATTTAATAATGGATTTAAATAAGAATAATATAGATTCAAATATGTACAGATTTCATAATCTAGAATTTATTTATTTATTTATTTATTTATTTATTTATTTATTGCAGTACCAGGGATTGACTCAGGACCTTGCACATTCCAAGTAGGAACTTAGTTTCCTAAGCTATAATTACAACACCCTAGAATTCTCATAATTTAAATTTTTTTATAAAAGAGATTATAGCATATAATTTCATTCATTTACATATTGATTCAATATATATTGTAGATGATATATAATGTATTTGATATTAATATAGTGTATGTGATATATAGCTGATATAACATGTAATTACATAACATTTATTTTTTTCTCTTCCTACATCTTTTATTTTTTATTTCTTAATTTTCTTTTTTTTACATTTATTTTATTATATTGAAGAATAAATAGCAATGAGAAAGTTTTAAATCAAATTAGGAGGAAAGATTCAACAATTAATTCAATGCACACTGTTTTCATAGTGGCTTTTTATCCTACAAGGTGCATACATGATACTCTGTCTACAAGCACTATTAGAGCAGATGCCTCTACTCAATGAATTAAGAGAATGTAGCTGTATACCTATCTTTTCTTAAAAGCTGAATTATAGTACAGTTTCAATAATCAGTACTTTTTACATTGTTATCTTCCTAGTGGTTATCCATAGTACAAGGAGTTCAAGGGATATCCTGTCCAAACACTCATAGTGCAAATCTTTCTTCTCATAGAATTATGCAAAAGTGCTGCATATTTATCCTAACTGTTCTGTTGATATAAATACAGAATGGCTCTTCCTTTGTATCCCGCCTTTTTTGTTTAGTCCTGTCAAAGATGGGTATTCTATTGTTGTTCAATTATTATAAGTGCTTGAATTCAGCGAACCAATCCAACACAGTCCAGCAGTCCACAATAATAGTAGGTTATCCAAAAAATATTACTGAAGAGAGTAACTTAGAGCTCACCTTATTATGGCCTTATTTTATATACCTCATTTTTATACTTTTCTGCTGGATGGTTAAGACTGAGATAAAGCAAGACCTATATAAGAAAAAACTGTAACTTTCGCATCTGATGAGGTCAGTCAAGTCCCCTCAGGGTTTATCCTGTAGCCTCGTACCTCACTCTGTAGATCCTTTGTCAGTATCAGCCGTGCGGATGAGTTACAGCCATTGCTTAACCAGTTTGCTCTCTGTGACAGCCTGACAGAAATTTTTCTCTCCATGTGACTCTCCTTAGGCACACAATAGGTCATTGATCACATTCTTCTGTGCTCCATAATTTCCTTCATCAGAAAATTTGGGACACAACTTAGTTCTATGATGTTACAGTACAGGTTCTCCTACATCCTGAGTCTTCACTGACCTTGAAGGGCTAGGGCCAAAATGTTGGCTGACATTGCAGCCCTTCCATTTCTCCAATTTTTGGTCTGCAAACTTTGGTTGTTAACCATCCAGAAGAGACGCTGATTATTACCCTGCAAAATATGCAATTCAGTTTACCTAAACTATCTGACAAATAGTTTTTAATTGTTGTTATATCTTTCTATTTGTGTTTCTTTTTATTTCTTATACTAGGGAGACTATACGATACTTATCTACTTATTTCACTTATGAGTATATGTTCAAGTGGCATCCACATTAATATAAATGCTTCAACTTTATCATTCTTTATAGCTGAGTAATACTCCATTCTATGGAAATACCAAATCTTTTTCAACCATTATTCATGTGACAGGCATCTTGGTTGTTTCCAAGATTTGGCTATTCCAAATTGTACTGCTATAAACATAGGTGCACAGATATCACTATGGTATGATGTTTTCAGTTTATCCAGGAAAATTTCCAATAGGGGGATAGCCAGCTTGAATCGCATTTCCAGTCCTACTTTTTTTTTAAAATTTATTTATTATTTTATTGAAGTACAAATATCAATCAGACAGTTTCAAGACACCTTAACAAGACATATTCGATAAATTCATACATTGCAAATTGTTTTCATAATGTTTCGGTATTGTACAAGATGCATACATGATATTATATTTACAGATATTATTTTAGCAGATGTCTCTTAGTAAATTAAGAGTGTAACTGCTTATTATCTTATTTTTTATACAAGAATTATATCAAAAATTCAATAATTATTTTCCTAGTAGATGACCATAGTACTAGAAGCCGACATAATATCCTGTCCTACCACCATTAGTGCAGATCTTGCCTCTCATAGGATTATGTATAAGCACAGCGTTATCTATGCCAACTGTACTGTGTATACACACACACAACATGATTTTTCTTTCTATACCCCTTCCTTTGTCTACACCTGTCAAAGGTGGGCACTCCATTGTCATTCAACTAACTTAGGTGCTTGAACTCGACACCACAGTCCAACGTAGTCCTGCATTCCACAACAATAGTGAGTTATTCAAAGAAGTTGTCGACCACAGCCATTTACAGCGCAGCTTAATATTATGGCCCCACGGTGTATACTTCATTTTTATACTTTTCTGCTGGATGGTGAAGACCTAGATATCAAGACTTATATACCAACATATGTACTTTATGTTTTTTATGTGGTCAGTGAAGTTCCCCCAGGGTTTATCATGTAGTCCTGTACATTATTCTGTAGATCCTTTGTCTGTGTCATCCATGTGGATGAGTCATGGCCAATGTTTGACCAGTTTGCTCTCTGTGAGAGCTTGAGAGAATATTTTCTCTTCATGTGACTCTCCCCAGGCACACTATAGAACTTCAATCTCTTTCCTCTGTGGCTCCATAATCTCCTTGTTCAGAAAATTTGGAGTTCACCTGAGTTCCATGATGTTGCAGTACAGGTTCTCCTATGTCCTTATCTAAACATTAAAACAGAAACACTCAATCTCCTGGAAGAGAAAGTAGGAGGATCTTTTGTAGACATAGGGGTAGGTAAAGAGTTCATGAACAAATGTATATTCGCACGGGAAGCTCTTGAAAGAATCAACAACTGGGATCAACTCTTCTTAAGGAGTTTCTGCATGTCAAAAGAAATTGTCAACAGAGTGAAAAGACAACCCACAAACTTTGAAAAAATCCTAACTAATAAGCAATCAGACAGAGGACTACTGTCTAGAATATATAAAGAACTAAGATATAACATGGCCCTCAAATTTAAAGACCCAATTCAGAAATGGGCATCTGAGATGAATACACACTTCTCAGAGGACGAAATTAAAGAAGCAAATAAATATATGAAAAAATGCTCCACATTGCTAGCCATTCGTGAAATCCAGTTCTACTTATATGAGGAGTCTCCACACTGATCTCCACAACAGTTGCACCAGTCTAAATTCCCACCAGCAGTAGAGAAGTGTTCCCTTTTCCCCACATTGTCTCCAGCATTTGTTGTTTGATGATTTCTTTATGATAGCCATTCTTTTTGGAGTGAGATGGTATCTCAGTGTTGTTTTAACTTGCATTTCACAGACGGCTAGTGATGTGAAGCATTTATTCATTTATTTATTTGCTTCTTTAATTTCGTCCTCTGAGAAGTGTGTATTCATCTCAGATGCCCATTTCTGAATTGGGTCTTTAAATTTGAGGGCCCTAATGTATGTTAGTTCATTATAAATTCTAGAGAGCAGACCTTTGTCTGAATGCTTATTAGTTAAGAGTTTTTTTCAAATTTGTGGGTTGTCTTTTCACTTTGTTGACAATTTGTTTGACATGCAAAAACTTCTCAAGAAGATTTGACCCCAGTTGTTAACTCTTTCAAGTGTTTCCCGTGTGAATACATGTTTGTTCATGAACTCTTTGCATACCCCTATGTCTTCAAAAGATCCTGCTACTTTCTCTTCCAGGAGATTTAGTGTTTCTGTTTTAATGTTTAGATCTGTAATCCATTTTGATTTTAGCTTAATGCATGGAGATATAGCTGGGTCAATTTTTAGTTTTCAGCATGTAAAAAGCCATTTTTTTCAGCACGATTTGTTAAAGAGGCTATCTTTCTTCCAGTGAGTTTGGACACTTTGTCAAAGATCAGGTGGTTGAGTGTATTTGTAGAGGCCTCTGCACCTTGTAATCTATTCCATTGATCCTCAGGTCTATTTTGTTGCCAATACCATGTTGATTTTCTCAGTGTCTTTGTAGTATAATTTCAAGTCAGGAATTGTGTTGCCTCTTGCCTTGTCTTTGTTGGCAAGAATTGCCTTTGCTATTCTAGGTCTTTTCTGATTCCAAATAAATTTCAGGAATAATTTCTCTAGGTCGGGGAGGTATATTGGTAGTTTGATAGAGATTGCATTAAATCTGTGCAACAATTTTGGGAGTATGGCCATCTTCACAATGTTGGTTCTTCCTATCCAGGATCAGGGACTATCTTATTTTCTGTATGATCTGTTTTCTTAGGGTATTGGAATTTTCATTGAAAAGACCTTTGATTTCCTTGGTTAAGTGAATTCCAAGGTATTTCATTTTCCACAGTGCTATTGTAAAAGGTATTTCTATAATTTCCCTCTCAGTGTGTTTGTTACCTCTGCAGAAGAATGCTATTGACTTTTGAGTATTGCCTTTGTATCCTGCTATGCTACTGAATTTGAGTATCAATTCTAGTAGCTTCTTGGTGGAGTTTTTTGAGTCTTCCAAGTAAAGTATCATGTCATCTGCAAATAGTGATAATTTAACTTCTTTACTTCTTCTTATTCATTTTATTTCTCCCTCTTGTCTAATGGCTATTGTTAATGATTCCAGAACTATATTGAATAGTAGGGGTGATAGAGGATATCTTTACCTTGTACCTAATCTAAGAGTAAAATACTTCAGTTTTTCCCCATTTAGAATTGTGTTGTGTTGTCATAGAAGGCTTTTATTAAATTGTATTAGAGGCCTTCTATTCCAATTTTCGGTAGGACTTTGAACGTGAATGAGTGTTGTACTTTGTCAAAAACTTTTTCTACATTAGTTGAACTGATCATGTGGTTTTTAGATTTCAGTCTATTAATATAGTATACTACATTTATAGATTTTTGAATATTGAAACATCATTGCATCTCTGGGATGAATCCTACCTGGTTATGTTGTATGATGTTTTGCGAATTTGTTGTATTCTATTTGCTAGGATTTTATTGAGGATTTTTGCATCTACATTCATGAGGGAGATTGGTCGGTAGTGTGCTTTTTTCGTTGTCTCTTTCAGTGGTTCTGGAAGCAGTATAATACTTGCCTCCAAAAATGATTTTGTGAGGACTGCTTCCTTTTCAATTTCATTGAAAAGTGCAGGTATTATGCCTTATATAAATTTCTTGTAGAACTCAGCTGTGAATCCTCAGGACCAGACTTTTCTTTGTCGGTAGGCTTTTTATTACATTTTGTATTTCATTGGCTGTTATTGGCTTACTGAGAGTTGTTCTGTCTTCTTCATTCAGTTGTGGTAATTTGTAACTTTCAAGGAATCTGCCCATTTCTTCTTGGTATTCTATTCTTTGAATGTAAATATTCTTGAGTTAACTATTGATAATCTTCTGAATTTCCACTGGGTCTGTGGTGATTTCACCTTTTTTATTCCTTACTGCTTATATTTGAGTTTTTTCTTTCCTCTTTTTGATGAGGTTAGATAGAGGCTTATTGATTTTTTTTTAGTCTTTCAAAGAACCAGCTTTTTGATTCATTGATTCTTTGAAGTGCTTCCTTACTCTGAATTGAATTAATTTCTGTTCTAATCTTTATGATTTCTTCCCATCTTTGGGCTCTGGGTTTGGTTTATCATTCCTTTTCTAGATGTCGGAGGTGCAACATTAGGGTGTTTGTTCCCATTCTGTTTTCCTAATGTGTGAGTTCATAACTATGATTTTCCCTAAGAGAACTGCTTTGCATCCCACAAATTCTGGTAAGTTGTGGTTGATGTTTCATTGAATTGTAGATATTGTTGAATTTCTTGTTTAATTTCATCTGACCCCTTGATTGCTGAGTAGAGTGTTGTTTAATTTCCATGTATTTATCAGGTTTTTCTAGTTTCTTTTCTCATTTATTTCCGGTTTCATTGCATTGTGGTTGGATAGTATGCATGGGATAATTTCTATTTTCTTGCATATACTTACGCATGACCTATGGACTAGTATGTGATCTATTTAAGAAAATGACCTATGTGCAGCTGAAAAAAATATGTATTCAGCTGTGTTTGTGTGGAATACTCTGCATATGTCCAGTAGGTCCATTTGTTCCAAGCTCTGGTTCAATTCTTCTATTTCTTTGCTAATTTTTTGCCTGGCTGACCTATCTTTTTGAGATAAGGGGGTGTTAAGTTCTCGTGTTAAGATTGTGGTCTTGGATATTAGATTTTTCATGTCCATTAAGATTTGTCTTATATAGTTGGCTGCTCCTGTGTTTGGTGCCTAGATATTTATGAGTGTTACCTCTTCTTCTTGAATTTTTCCCCTAACCGATATGTGGTGGACCTCTTTATTTCGTCTGATCCTTCTTGCTACCTGTGCTTTTTTCTGAGGATCTGGGACATGTAGTATTGTTTTACATCCTTTGAC
This sequence comes from Ctenomys sociabilis, assembly GCA_004027165.1. NCBI lineage: Eukaryota > Metazoa > Chordata > Mammalia > Rodentia > Ctenomyidae > Ctenomys > Ctenomys sociabilis. The sequence continues at coordinate 37,700 of PVKA01007836.1, read as the reverse complement.
TTTAAGCCTGTGACTGTCTTTTTGAGTTAAGAGTGTTTCTTGTATATAGCATATTGTTTGGTTTTCTTTTCTAATCCACTGTGCCAGTCTATTTCTCTTAATTGATGGATTGATTCCATTTACATTCATGGTTAAATTGAAATGTGTTCATTTATGATTGACATATTTTTACCTGCTGATGTTTATTCCTTTTTGTCCTATGTTTAACTTTTTGCCCTGTTTAATGGGTTCCTTCCATTCTCATTCATGGAGTTCTGGTCATTGTGTTCTCTCTCTAGAACATCTTTCAGTAGCCTGTGTTGGGATGGCTTTGTCATCATGAAATTCTTTAGTTGTTTTTTGTCGTGGAAGTATTTCACTTCTCCAACAAACTTCAAAGAGAGTTTTTCAGGGTATAATAGTTTGGGCTGGATTTTTTTTTTCCTACAGGACTTAAAGAACTCTGATCCATGCTCTCTTTGCCTTCATCGTTTTTGTAGAGAAGTTATCTTTCATTATATTATTCTTGTGTTGAATTTCTGGGGTCTTGACTATTATATGTCTCAGTGGGTTTTTATTTGAGTTGAAGATATTTTGCGTTCTGTATGCTTCAGTTACCTGAATATTGGATTGTTTCCTCATATTTGGGAAGTTTTCTGCTATTACTTCTGCCCGTATTCTTTTTATGTCATCTGTATTGATGCCTTCATTCTCATCTATGCCTATTAATCTCACATTGTTCATCTCACTATCATCTTGCAGGTGATCGATTATTTTTTCCTGCATCCTCATTGTTTTTAAGAGATCTTTTCTCACCTTTTCACTAGCTGCACCAGTTTGTTCAAGATCTAAAACTGTCTTCACTTTCACTCAAATGATTTGTAGACTCGTGATTGAAATTTTAAGTTCTTCTATATCTCTTTGACTCTGATTCATGTGATCTATTTTTTTTCTGTATTGCTCATTCAAGGAATCCATCATATTTCTAATCTCCTCTATTTTTCCTCAATTTCTTCTTCAGAGATAGCTATTAATTCTTTTACTGCAGGGTCTTTTTTCCCAATTGGTTTCCTCCATATATTTCCACAACTGATTCTCTACTTCAGATGCTGTTATTTCAAAGATTGTTTTTTTATTTCAGAAATTATTGCTGCTCTGTCTTCCTCTTTACCTTTCTGCTGTTGTTTCTTTGCTTGTGATGCTGTTAGTTCATACATTTCAGCTAGAATGGTGCTCTTTGCACTTGTTCTTGTTGGCTCTTGGTTTCCCCGATACATTTCTGGATTTAATTCATTACTTCAGATGCTATGTATTCAAAAATTTCTTTATTTCAGACATTTATTATTGTCTAAGTTCCTCTATATATTTCTGCTATTGTTTCTTTGCTTCCCCTTTTGTTAACTCATTCATTTCAGCTGAGCTAGTGTCCTCTATACTTTTTGGTGGGCTTGAGGCCTGAGATTGCCTTTTGCTCCTTGTCTTTGTCATTTTGTATACACTGACCTCTGACCCTTGGTGTAGAGCTTTGGTACGGTTACAACCTTAGCGTGTAATGAGATTCAGGTGCTAATCTATTAACTTTGAGATTATCCAGTAATGCCTGGCTTGGATCTAGCTGCTGTGTTCAGTTCCTTTTTGCTGCAGTCCTTCTGGATAACTGTGAGCCTGTAGTTCCCCTCTGTTCTGTCCCTGGTCCAGGGATCACTGCGGAGCACTGAAGCTCTCCCACACACTCACTGTGCTGTGCTGGGTTTGATCAGATGCCCGGAAGAGTCACAAAACTTCTCACTCACTGGGTGGGCTTGGGGGAAGGGGCTCTGGGAACATGTAGTTCGGGACAGGCTGGGTTGTATTGGCTAGAGAGTCTCAGAAAGTCTCCCTGGTTGGGAGGTCTTGGGGTCCAGTACTCCGGATGGCACTGGCTGCTGGAGGCATGCCAGGAAGCCAATAGTTCTTCCACAAACTCACCGGGCCGGGCTCTGGTGGATCAGGGGCCAGAGTAGTGACAAAACTTCTCACTTGCTGGGCGGCCTTGGGGGAAGGGGCACTGGAGAGTAGCAGGGTGGGACAGGCTGGGCTACATAACATATTTAGATAATTGCAAATCAAAGAGAATTGTTCATGGTGAGATTGTGATAATTTTAATTGTTTTTCACTATCTACATTGTGTAACAAGAAAATCATTATAATTAACCTTCACAAATGCCTTAGTATACATTATAAAAGCCAATTTGAGCATTAAGTTTTGGTAATGAGAAGGGAAATAACTCACTATTTAAAAAAAAAAAAAAAACTATTATATACCCTGTACTCTTCCTCAAGATCTAAGGTTAAAGAAAGCTTAAACTATACATTCCGATTGATCATAAAGTCCTTCCTAAAGTTAGTACTAGATTTAAGGTTTAAATACCAAAAATGGGGTGAATTAACATTTATGTTCTCTCCATAAAAATATTCTTTAAACTTTGATCTCTTCATTTATGTTTTCCACAATGTACTAGACTTTTAAAAATCAGTATGTCTTAAAACAAAAATAAAATTCTTTAAAGCAGATTCTTTCAGTTTTTGGAATGATAGCTTAAGCTCTTGGGGACAGATTTTTATTGTATATTTATTTATATTTATTTATTTATTTATTTTGGCAGAACCAGGGACTGAACTCAGACCCTTGTATTTGCCTGGCAAGTTCTTACTCCACTGAACCATCTCTCCGGTCCCTTGTATATTTATAAGGTGTTCCACATTATTCATTTCCATAAGAAAAGTTAAATACAGAAATAATTTGAAGTTCCTTATGAAAACTATTCATGTAAGACAAATTCATCTTTATTTTTTGGATTTTAGGGAAGGGTCTACAGAATATTCAGGGTTTCACTACTAGATCGAACTCATAGTGATTCACCTGTTACTGCCTTCCAAGAGGTGGATTACAAGTGTGCGCCACCACGCCCAGTCTCAATTGGCATCTCAGTGCGCCCCAGGGGTGTGGCCGCGTGACAAGCTCCGGGGATCAAACCCCCTGCCTCTGCGCATTCCAGACGCTTTAATCCACTGAACTATTTGGCTGGCACTAAGACTAATTCTTGAATTGAAAAACTTATTTGGTAAATTATGTTAATATAAGTGATTTTATTAGTCAATGTGAGCTCTACACATGTGAAATTTAACTTTTCTAACTTTGGTTAAAAGTTGGTGTGAGGATATAACTTTTTTTTTTTATTCTGAACTAATTCCCCAAGTCAAAAGAAGTTAGTATATATTGGAAGCATACATTGATTTTTTAATCCACAAATTGGCATTTGGAAAAATAGTTGGATGTGATATTAATTGCATTTATCTGTCTCATAAGATAAATGAGTTAATTATATAATTCATTAAATTATATAATTCACTGAGCGATATATAAAAATACTCCTACAACTTAATTCATCTAATGTGAAAAGACTCTTTATGGACTTTGTATTTTGAGCAAATAGACTTTTGAATTGTTTTTTAGAGTATATTATTTGTCAACTAAATGACTATTCTTAATAGTGTGCCTAATGCTTGAGCCAATTAACTTGAACCTAAATTTAGACAAACAAAAATAGTTTTAAAAACAAGTTATGTCCACTTCTCTACCACTTCAATTAGATAGAATATTTGTAATGCAAAGACCAAAATAAATTTCTTATATTGTTAACCTTCCATTTTTCCCGTAAAGATACTCTGCTATTTACGGAGTGTGTTGTTTTGTTTTTTGGTTTACTTGTTTCCATTTGTTTTATATTGTCTCAGGAAAAATTAATAAGATGACTATATTTATATTGTTTAGAGAGAATGAACTTGGGGTTGTTTCTGCTTTTTGGTGTATTATATTCTCTTTCTGGGGGGGCAAATTCCAAAGAAATGATAAAATTAAATAATGTGGGAAAGGATAGCAGAAAAAGAACACACTGAATAATAAACATCATGTAAAGGATTATTGCTCTAGCATTCAGTTTTCCCAACTTACACTTCTAGTCAGAAATGGGGGGAAGGAAACGGAAAATGAGAAAGCACAAAACAAATTCAATTTATAGAAAAAAAATATACTAGTAAAATTATAGCAAGCATTTTTTGGTAATGAGGCTTCTGTTTTAATTGAATAATTCATTGTTATCACACTCTTAGTGTTGCCATAATGAAAAATCAATCACATGATTGTTATAAAATATATTTTGCCTTCATTTTCATGTTAGATATTGTTTTCTTTTTATACAAAAAATAAAGAAACTTTGAAAGGGACTCTTTAAAAAATAATTTTATCTCTGACAAGTACTGTCCAGCAATTGGAAACCTTATGCACCTCCCCTACCCAGCTCTTCTCTGGATATTTAATGTCATTAAGATGGGCAACGCACTGCATGCTCTTTCTTGGATCCCTTCATAATTCTTTCTAATTTATTATGTTTTCATAGATTAAGGACTAAGGTAAATGATGGGTTCGTGACATTTTTAAATATATTATTATAGAAATGTATTAAACTTGGAAACTCTACTTGATGATGTTTACTCTTTGCTGAAAGACCACAAGAGATGGTCTACAGGCCAAGAGTCCCATTTCCATCCTATGAACACTTGAGCTTTGTAGTCGGTCATGTTTTATTCTTTGCTTTGGTCTATCACATGTTCCTACTTCTTCCTCAGTTATCCATCTTGTAATATTATTGCTTTCTAGTTCATTTAATGTTTTTACCATTATTTTAGTATTTGTTACTAAATTTATTTTGATCTGGTCATATAATGTTCTGTAAACTGCCTCAAATCATTTTTAGAGTGAATTATGCTAGACAGAATCTAATACTTCATAATTTAAAAATTAAATAATTATTAAAAGTGTTTTTTAGCATAACCATGAGATATAAACAGTAATGCCATATTAATATGCTGAAATGTAAAATTCTCAAGTCAACAACTTCTGATGATTATGATTTCCACTGATAATCCATTACTGTTAGGGACTATTGGACTATATTGGGTTATTTTTGTTGAACTCAAGTACCTACAATATTTGAACTGGCATCAAGTATGAAAAGGTCCTTTAAAGACTTCTCCTGATACAGCTTTTCTAACAGCAATGGAACACCCATCTCTGACAAAACTAAACAAAAAAGGGAATATCAATAAAGGACTATTTTGTAGTGAAAAAATATATAGGTATATACAAAACAGTTAGGGTAGATGTACAGCTACTTTGTCTTAGCTCAATGAGAATAAAGAATTGTACTAACATTGTCTAGACAAGAAATCATGTCTGCATCTTCTCCTCTGAACACCCACTATGAAAACAATAATATGCAATGTATTAATTATTGTAACTGTCCTACTAACCTGTTTTGAAACTGTTTCATTGCTATTTTATTTTCTAATTAAAATGAATAAATAATAATAGTAAAAATAAATAAAAATGTTGTCTGTTAGTATTTTTCTGATGGAGTGCATTTCTACATGACTAAATATTTCAGGAAAGCACAGGGAGGGATATGTTCACTGTAATGTTAACTTTCATAACAAATCACTTCATATTTACTTTATCTCTTTGACATTATTCTACAGTTTATCAAAATATACAAAGCAGAAGTTTTCAGAGTCACCTTGGCCATTTTCTTCATCAAATATTTTCACTGGAGCACACTTACCACAAAGTTGGTTTTAGTCTTTGTCATGTAAGACTGTAAAATAGCACTGCACTCAGGGAGATTTACTGGCTGTCTCATGCCAGGAAACCCATGTGTTGTAACTTCTGCCAGCTGTGGAATAATAGAGGAGGAGAATGTGCATAACAATAAGCATATATATTTCACATGTATATATCTTTTGGCTTTATTTTGTTTTTGCAAAGACTACTACTTCTAGGACTAAAATAACAGTTTTAAGCATGACTTACATATTCTTCATATTTGAGGTATCCCCATTGAAAATGCCTCCTTGGTGCCTCCTCAGCTCAACTGGGTCTGCAGTGGAAAACTTTTCAAAGAGAACAATAATTCAATGAACATGAAGTTGAACTCAGTAATTGTAAACAAGTAGGCAGCTCATGCTGAGGGGCACTCCTTTGACAGATGGTTTTTGAACATAAGCAAGGAGAAGAGTTATCTGTTAGCCACGTAGGACTTGCAGAACCCTAACATGTTAAACTTAAGTTGTCTGAGGACTACTAGGAAGGAAAGAAGAATAGAATTAGATGTTTCCTACTCCACTGGTTAATATTGGCTATACTTTAATCCAGAGTATATTTGAAGTCTCCCTTGGCAGAGAAAGCCACTAAAAAAAAAAAGTTTCATTTGAGAACCAACTCTCAGAAAGCGATATGTCTTGCCAAAAGACTGGAAAATCTAACTGCTTTCTGCAAGGGCAGTGAGTCTCTGAATGTAGTAATAGCAAAGGACTGCTGACTTGTCTAACATGCTCACCTCAATTGTGTTCACCAGAAATGACAGCATTTGTTTAAAAAAATGAACAATTTGAAATATATGTCCATGTATGAATAGATACACTTTTATAATTCCAGCAATAATTTCTATATTAATTACCTTCTCAGTCTCCCAAAGTTTAAAAAGAAGTCCAATGAAATTAATGTTATTTTTCTCATTTTACATAGGACATCACTTTGGCAGGAATAAAGAGAAGCTCAAAATTACAACCAAGAAAATGACAAAAAGTATATTGCATCCAGGTTTGGGAGGATATAGCTCAGTGGCACAGAGCCTGCCTGACAAGCGCAAGGTCGTGAGTTTGATCCTCAAGAGGCAATCATGTTCTCCTATTTAGGTTCTTTTATCGCTATGTTTTATGTTGTGAGTTTTAACCTTTCTCTATTTATGTATCTGACTTTTTCCTATTTCTCTTACAAGCATGTATACATTTCTTTCATTCTTATTGATTTTGTCTCTTCTGGGGAAGAAGCCCTCAAGTCATTCACACTTGCTCTTCTGTTTTATGGTCATATTTATGCTTTTCTTACAACTCTTTTGGTACTACAAAGATGATTTCTTTACACATCTGGTCACTGTATAACATGCAGGTTGATTCACATATCCTGTACATAGTTTTGATCAAAAATACCTCTAAAAAATTATAAAATGAGTTACTCTATACATATTATTTTTACATAAAAACTTAAAAATTTGGCCCTGGAAGTTCAGGGAAAGATAATCTTGAGCAATAATTCAGTCAGAAATATCTGCATTGTATGTGGAAACTTTTAGGAGTTAAAACTAACATTCCTTGTGCTCTTGCCCTCCTCTTCCATTTAGGAAGTAAATGTTCATGTATCTACAGAATCAGAAGAAGAAAGGCATTAAATTCACCGTGGAAGCCAATAAATCAAAGAATTTATAGTCAACCCTAATGATATGGAAATGCTCTCTATTATGAAAAAGCCATGAAAATATTCCCCTTGATTTAGTTTTATGTCTTGAGGTGTTGTGAGGAAATTTTCACAAATTAATTTTTTTATTTTAAAGAGAAAACAAAAACAATTCAGAATTTCAAAACAGGACAGGAAATCAACTATGGTTATTATATTGCATATCATTATCTTCAAAATAGTTGCTCAGGCTACCAGATATTGGCACACAAAATTGATCAAATAATATGAACACTAACTGTTCATTTCAGTGAACTAATAGGAACTAGTTGTACAATTTATGTTGCATACATATATAATCTTTGTTTTTATTAGTATGTGTCTAGTATGTAAGAATTACATTCATTGTAAATATCACATTTGGATAAATACATGTGAAACATAAAAGATCTGATCTTATGTTTCAAGTATACACAGGAACATAACCCATTCTAATTCTTCTTTCAGAATTTTCCTCCTCTCCTCTTCCCCTTCTGTCTCTTGGTCTCCTTTTGTCTTTCATTTTGCTCTTTAATTTATTTATATTTTGTATTTCTCATATAAAAGTGAAATACAAAATATAAATGCTATTGTAGCTTACATTTAGATGTCTCCCTAAAACCCATTGCTCTCATAGATGGGTTTTTTTAGAGGTCTCTGGACTTTGGGTGTTTGATATGAACCACGGGTGTACGGCTTGGTATTGTTCTGGGAGGTGTGGGAAGACGTTTGTCATTCTGGGAATGGCCTGGAAATAATTTCCTCCTGTCCTGAGTGCTTGCCGGCTGGCATCCCCTCTGCTATGCCCCTCTGCTGGGCCACCCGGACTTGGAGCCTTGACTATGGACTGACGCTTCTACAGATTATTGTGTCCCAGTAGTAACTAAAACACATGCAGTAGCTTGTGTGACTTATTTATTTCATTTAACATTGTAGTCTCAAGATGCACCCATTGTACTAGAAATGACTCTAATTCATCCTTCTTTACAGCAGAATAGAGCATTTATATCCTTAAATACATTTGTTATATCTGTTCATATCTTCACAGACAGAGTCCACTTCTAAGACTTCATGTTTATGAAATATGTTGCTATAAACATGGGTACACATGTATCACTGTCATAGGATGTCTTTAAAGGAGGAATCATATGTGGAACAAAAATTGTGTCTCTGGATTTTGGCCTTCTCTCTACTCAATTCTTTTCTTTTTTCCACAGGGTCTATAGGGTCTCACTACACAGACCAGCCTCCTAGTGATCCTCCTGTTTTCAGTCTCCCAAGCACTGGGATTATAGGCTGGGACCACCCCACCCAGTTGTCTCTCTGGAGGCAAGGCCAACACAGCACACCTGGGATTGGTTGCTGAGCCTGCCTAAGCAGGTGCTTTAGTTTTCTGAGTTATCTGATTGACCCTCCCTTCTTTTTCATAAGAAGCAATATCACTGAAAAATTGTTTTGGGACTAATAAAAATATTTTACTAGAGAAGTAGATATACAAATATCTGTCCATTAAAATATCCTACAGAGAGATATTTGAACAACTTGTCACAAAGACTCCCGAGAAGACAGTGACCAAAACAAGTTTGAGAAGCATTGTTCTGCCTAAAATTCTCAGTGACATTTTTTTAATCTTATATAATGTGATTTATAAGAATGATCCAAAAAAAAATCTTTGTACTGTACACAAATTCTCACATACAAATCATATTATTGAAATGCCATAGAGGCATGGCTTACTCATTCAGTCACATGCATTCATTTAAATTGCAAAACAATTCCTTCCATGAATGATTATAATTTGACTTTTTTAAAGAAAAAAAAGATAAATACTCTTGGCACATAAAAGATCTGATCTTATGTTGCAGGCACCTGGGTTTATCATCCACTCATCCGACCTGGGACCTCTTAACATTTGTTATCTAGACCATGGAAAAAATAGACTCTTTTTTCCCGCTGAACTCCAAGGCGCAAGTGCCTTGGCTCCTTGCCAATGTTTCTAGTGACTGAGGCCACATCACAAAGTGGCCGGCTGGCATCCCCTTGAGTAGAAGATTTCTAAAAGCTGTTTGTAATTATCTCCTGTTGGGAGATAAGGAAAAGATAGCAAGTGTCTGTTTTGTATGAACTGAAACTACTTCACTTAATGAAAACATAAAAGCAGAAGTTTCACATGTTGTATTAATCAGTAAGACTCCACTGCAAAATGTTTTAATGTTTGGCATTACTGAACTTTGTCTCCCTAGGCAGGATAGATAAGTGGAACCAATAACAATAAGATCCCTACTTCTAATCATTCATCGGATGTGTAAATAGGCCACCAGCAGGAAGTTTGTGCATCTGAGGTAAGCAGGAGGGAAGGAGAAAATTTGAAGACCAAAACTAGCTCCAAACCACTAGACAAGGGGTGAGGAGGAAAGATTAGGAAAGGCCACACAGAAGACCAATCATTGGTCAAGCTGGGTGGGAGGCTGGGCAGGGCAGCAGAGCCTCTGGCCTGTCAGCTCTCCTGAATCTCTGGCATTCAGCTCCTGAAAGGCACTTTTTCCATGGGTAGCAAAATGGGAAGGAGGTTGATCCAAGTGGGCTTCTGATGTTTTTACAGTTTATCCACTGAATCTGACAAATCTACTACTTTTTCTTTTGTGAAAGCCACATATTATGCTTTTACATGGGTTGAACAGGAAGTTTTAAAAATTCTTCTGGCTAACTCAAACCCTCTCTGTTTTACGACTTCTCTTTTTCTCCCTTCTGTCAACCCCTAGAGTCTAAGAATCACAGAGTTAGGCCTCAAAGTGCATATACAAACATCTGGTTTCCTCACATCAAAATCTTCCCTTCTGTGCAAGTTATTCCTTATAGAGATGAGCCCAGAGATTTGGTTTTCCGAAAGATTCTGTAGCTAACAGACCCAGGATAGAACTCAGATATCCTGATTCCCAGTACACCCCCTTTTCCCCAAAGCACTATCCTGCAGGTTTCTCCCACTACCTGCCTCACTGCCCATCCCCATCCCCACAACTGTCCTCAATAGAGTTGCTCTCATTGTCCTTGCCACTAAGCTTATTGTCCACCGAAAGCACTGTGTTGTTGCATAATATTCCACAAAGGTCTCTGTTCCTGTGACTCAGTAGAAAAATTCCTCCCCTTTTCCTGCCCCTGTACCCACAAAATCTCCACTGTCCCAATTTGTTCTTATAAAGAATGCCAAGAACACAGTCATTGCCCAGATAGTGTTTCCTTTATAATCATTTTTTGCACTCAATATTGGATCATGTGTTGCTTCTTTAATGACATTTATTAAATAATAACTCTTGTATTTTCCAAAACACTAGAAATAGAATACATGATTCCTAGTTTTTGGAATCCTAATTTTGAAATTCAACCTCCTCTTGATCTATTTTCCATTGCTTAGTTTACTTACAAATTTTCTCTGACTTCCTGCCTACATTCACTTCTGCCCAGCTCTTGAATGTTGCTATGACCTTCAGGGTTCTATTGATTTTCTTTTCTTTCTCTGCTAGTGTAAGCCTCTGTGGTTGCCCTTACCCATATTTCTCACCCAGTAATCTGCACTTACAACTGTCAATTAGATGCCTCTACCTCAAAGCACATATATGCTGCTGCCTAAAATTAAAGTCGTTATCTTGTTACCTTTCCTTTTCCTTCTAGTGTTCCCAATCTGACTACGATATTCATGGCACTTAGCCAAGAAACTCAGTTATGTGTCCTGAATCCCTTCCCTTCTCCTCTTTCTTATATTCTACGTGCAGATGCTCAATACAAAGCCCAATAGAGAGCCACGTGTACCTCCTCCACTTCAGCCTATTTACAGTACCTAAGTTTAGTTTATAGTGTCATTATTGAGCCATGAGATCTCAAATGACTCCTCTCTCTTCTTCTTCACCCACACTCTGCACTCCTACTCAGATTATCTTCACAAAACATAATTTCATTACATAAATTTTGCACTTAATAATTTCCCACATAATTTGCCTTGGTTTTATACCTTGATTCATAGGAATTAATTAAGATACATCACAGCAACATGTAAAATTAAAGCATCAATGAGCAATGAATTTAGAGTGGAAGAAAAATAGAATGAAGCCAAAATGAAAGTCAGGTCCACAAATTCTGTATATTTTCTACTGACAGACATAGATACAGCTCTGAGCAGACAATATCCAAAAGGAAATGTGACTTATTGAATGCAATTTCTACATATGTTTCATGCTTCTAACAGAGTTTCAGTTCCTTGTGGGTAATTTGCTTACTTTTTTGTTTGAATGAGATTCATTTTCACTAGAACATAATATAGTGCTTCATGAACATAGATAGAATCAGTCTATAATATAAATGAATACTTCTGCCTTTTAACTATCCTGACATTTGTATCTTTTCCTATTTCTTATTGATGTTTACATAAGTAACAGAAGTTATTAAATTCTAAATATGATATTGAAGAATACATGTCAACCATGCCAAAATTCAAAGCCATGTTTAATACATTGATCAAAAATCAGTTTTTCCTGAATTTGAAAACTCTTCTTCACATATTAATTATTTTTTCCATTAATTAACTTACTAGTAATACAAACTTTCTTTGGAACTACATAATTTATTGAGAAGAATAGCCATGATTACCAACCAGTTCACCACATGACTTAGTGAGGCAAGCTCCTTAAACAGAAGGGCATGTTCTTATAACTATCACTGTACAATTAGGCTGTGGATGTTTGAAAGTGGGATAGGAAGGGTGCATCTGGTATTCATTTGGAAAATAAATTAGAGCAAAGCTATTATTAGAGATTATAGTTTGTCTTCTTAAAAATTTTAATCCTTCTGGAATGATCTTAGTTGTGGGAGTAAAGTAGCATCCTTCTTGCTATTTTCAATAAAGGAGCTATAAGCATTTTTGATATGGTTTTTAATTAATATACATTATTCACATTTGTTGTGAAAGTTGATGTCTATAGTTAGGCAAAAATGACATTTCATGTGTTTGCACTGATGGATCTGGAAAGGGAAGAAACAAACTTTCATGCTTCAGAATTGATTGCAGCCATATGATCTCCTCAGCATGAATGTGATTAACAGAGTACAGAGCATTGATTGCTTGTGTAAAGAAGATATTCCATTAGAAGCCCCAGCCCGGCACTGTGCACAGCATCAGGTACTAATCACAGACACGTAATTCGCAGGTTCTGGAGTTTCTGTTTAAAAGCTTTGCTGCCCCAGCATTGTACAAGCATGGCTCGACACATTGTTGACAAGAACTGCCGACCACCTCGACTTCATTTCTCACACAAGAAGGCAATGGGAACTCGGAAATGATCTCTAACATGACACCAATCATACTTGTTTTTTTCAGCTAGAGCACAGATACCCGTCCACTTGTACTCTCTGAGCTAGCTCACAGATTTGTTTCAACATTCCTCTGGTTCTAAGAAATGCAAATAAAAAAGAAATGTGTGGCAGTGACACCCTGTTAACATATGTCATCCATTCCATTCTCGGATTCATGCTTTTAGTCAAGTTTGGGGTATCTCCTTTATTCTGCTTTAATATCTTTGTACATAAAAATAGGAGAGTAAACTTATACAAACAGTGCAAACTTGTTCAACGTGGATAATACATGTATTTGACATTCACCATAAGTTTCATTAAATATGGAGTATGGGGTTTATTTAAGATTTTATGGCTCGTGGTGATTCCATATTAGTTTGGAGCTTGTTCCCAAGTCATCCAAATCCCACTGAGAAAGCGAGTCTCGCCTACCTTCCAAACTTCCTCTTCAATTCCAGGACCAGAACTAGTCTTGCGATTTATTAGAATTCCTCTTCCAAACACCTACATGGTCTATACTTCCTGGAAGTGGATTCTAAAGTATCCCAGTGGGCAAGGACACTCTGGGCCTTTGTAACTTAGAGCAGCTTATCCCTAACATGATGCACAGTCAGGGCTCCTTAATATTAAACGTCATTGATAATTTCATTTGTTGAGAACATTTCACTTTCAAATACCCAATAGAACAAAAAATATTCCAATATAGGATAACCCTTGGTACTTATCATTTTCTTGCTTCAGTCTTTTTTTAAAGAATGAATAATAATATAACATGGCTATTTTTTGAAACAAAATAGTATGAAATACATGAAAGCTTCATAAACTATTTCAGATAAGTTATATCCATCTAATAATTACATAAACAAGAAAATGCAGTAACAGTGGGTGGAAACAACTACTTGAATGGGAAGCCTCTTCATGTTCCATGACCTGAACTGAGTGAAAAGACAGAAATTCTGTTTCCTTGTAAAAGGAAGAAGACACATGACCAGCTGAGGGGGTTGGCTGAAATAACATCAATTCCAAAATTATGAGTGGACACTGGTTGAAGAAACTAAGCTCAGCAACATAATCCTACATAATAGGCCTGAAAATGCTCCTGAGATCACTTTACTTTGCATTCTATATATTTGTAGGAATGAATAAACCACAGAAACAAATTTAGATGCATAATTGTGCATTTGAAACCATACATCTGACATGGATTTTTGTTTGCTTGTTTGTTTTGTTAACTTTTTCTTGAAAGTCACTGGCAAATTCTGTAGTTCATATTACATATGATGTGGAGCTGTTTCTGAATGTTTTGGTATTGGATACTTTTCTATTCTTTTCTCAATTATCTTTCATTACTGGGATTGAATGTGGAGCTTTCACACAAGGTATATCTCAGCAGACTAGTAAAAATGCTATTTTTATTTTGAGATAGGGTCTCAATAAGTTGCTAAATTTTCCAGCGCGGTCTTGAACTTGTAATTCTTCTGCCTCAGGCTTCCAGAGTGCTGGCATGATTTCTCTTTTATTTCTCCACAGTAGCTTTCTACCCTCCTATTTCCATACTATTATATCCTTTGTTTATTTTAGACTTGAAAACTATTTTCAAATTCTGGTAAATTCTACATAGGCATTCGTCTTAGAATGGTTCTTTGATTTCCAAACTGGGTGGGTTACAGAAATACTCCTGCCTTGAAGCCGCCCACATCCTGGCACTCACTGAACAGAACTCAAGCCTCCATTATGAAACAGGAATCAGTCCACATCCTCTGTAACACACATTGAAATTCTTGCCTTTTTTAGCTAGTATGTGTGTCAGCTTTTTCTTCTTTATTTTCTTTTTGTGAACTTGCGGCCTCAGATGTTAGTTAAATTCTACTATTCTTCAAAAGCATTTATTTGAAAAACATGTGAATGGAAAATGAACATGCTAAACTAATTAGGATATGCAAATGTGGTTCAGTGAGACTGCTTTTCAAGTGAATCATACGTATTTGAATATACAAATAAAAGAAAATTTGTTTCAGTAACGATCTGGAAGTTAGTTCATGTGGAACAAATAAGGGCTTAAATTATAAGGATTAACTTTTCAGAACCTACTTTGCAGTTCACCTTTTTAATAGAAGGAAATGTAGACTTGAGCCAGAGGCCTGGCTTGGCATTCTCAGAGGCTTGATGAGCCACAGAAGACTTTCCAAGCTCTTCTCTTCATTGAGAGTGAATGAGGAGGCTGAAGAAGAGAACTGTGAGGATTTGCTTGCCGCTTTCCAGACAGTGCAAGAGCAAGCAGGTGAAGTTCTAGAACTATAAAACTGATGATTAATACACTTTTCTTATAAAATGAATTTTAAAACATAGAGTGGAAAATATTTGGCAAGTTTATTTCCCTCTCCTTCATTCTTGATGTATAAAGAACCATAAAAGGTGCTAGAGTAGAGAAACAGAATTAAGAGACTGGACAAATTACACTTAAAAACATAAAACATAAAAATGAATCAAACAAAAGAATGTACAAGGCACTGAATTTGGAAGATATTTCACACAGAGTCTGAATTCCATAGGGACAATGCTAAATTTAATATTCTTCAATCCATAGTTACATCATGGAATGAACCACAAAGGTTCATACCTAAACCATTCACTCAGCACAGATATCACTTCTGCAAGTGTACTGTGCTCTCTATATACTTGTAAACACATTATATAATTCCCATGATGCTGAACTGCAATTTATATTCTCTTAGAACATTCAATATTATCTCAATCTTTGAATAATAAATATTTACTGAGTTCTAAGTATATGTTCTTCACAGCTCAAGGAAGCATGGAGAATTCAGAGGTGAACCTGGCAAGATCATGGCCCACACATCTCTGGCAGGTTTATGCAGGAGACAAGTATGCAAAACATGTGTTCTCCAGGAGAAATATCTTCAGCTAAAATGCTCCAGGTGTCTATCTGCATTCAGTGATGTGATCAATGGTTTTATTTTTCAACTGGAGAAGTGAAACCATAATCCAGTACTCACAAATACCTGGGCAATAGAAAATGCAGCAACAGAAAGTAGAACCAGCTTAGCTGTGTTTTCCTGTTTATCCCAGAGGCTGGTTTTGAACTTCTCTGAAAAATATGATAAATAAAAGGAAGTATTTTCTAAGAGTGACTTAGAAAGTCAATGATGCAGTACTTCTGTGAAAAGTTATCCTAAGTTCAGAAGCTCTTTGTTTGTTTGTTAGTTTTCAATTGCTTCCTTTCCCATTGGGAAAGGGGAAATATAATTCAGTCTATTCCTTAATGTCACAGGTGTAAGATTCACACACTGGGAAGTCCTAGATGGGCTTCCTCAGGAAACAATGGAGCAGAACCAGCTAACAGACCAACACAGAACCTTAGTGGAGAGACAGGAGAGCCCAGCAACATGAATATGCTACAGGGCATTCAGATATATTGTATGTGCTGTGTGACACCTGGAAAAACTTTGCAGAAAGATAGCATCTTGAAGTTCTGTCTCATGTGGTAAGACTAATGATTCAATAAAACACAGGCAGAGATGCACATGTGAATTTCAACTGAATAGATATTTAACTTTATAATTAAATGTAACATGAGTGTTTATTAATGTAACAGACTAAGAATTCATTCATATCGGCAAGTCAGTTATTCCATAATGTTCTCTCACTTTTCTTTTATGTATTTAGTACAGGGTCTACAGGGTTTCACTACACGGATCAAGCTCATAGTGATCCTCCTGTTTTCAGCGCCCCAAGCACTGGTATTAGAGGAGCCACCATGCCCAGTCTCAATCACTGTCTCAGCACACCCCACAGGTGGGGCCTGCACAGCACTCCAGGGATCAATCCCCAGTTCCTAACTCTTGCATTCCCTGCCTAAGCAGGCACTTTAATCCACTCAGCTATCTGGTGGGCCCAAAGTAGTGATCTTGACTCTGTGTGTGTGTGTGTGTGTGTGTGTGTGTGTGTGTGCGCGCGCGCGCGCGCGCGCGTTACCGGGGATTAAACTCAGGACCTTGCACTTACTATGCAAGCACTTATTCCACTGAGTTATCTCCCAGCCCTTCTCACCTGTTGAAAAAAGATTTAGACTAGACATTTTAACACAAATGCTTCCATAAGTGAGAGAATGCATAGACTTAGCATGTAAGAAAATGATTAACTATAAAAACAGGAAGAAGTATAGAGAGTCCATTGAATACTATATATTCAATGAATTTTGACATCAAGATAAAAAGGGTAAATAATAGCCTAACACAGGACATGTAATTTAGGTGAATAGGCATTTAGTTTTCAAGTACTGAAACATATTATCCTTTACTAAATTCTAGAATATAAGTGAAAAGAAAGGCAAATTAGTGCTGGATACACTTTTAAAATTAGATAGTGGGGATGGGAAGATAGCACAGTGGTCTAAGCATCTGCCTGGCAAGCACAAGGACCTGGGTTCAGTCCCCAGTACTGCATACCATGCATGACCCAGAACCCCAGGCATGCTCTACTATTCACTGAAACCGGGCAAGGTGCTGCACACTGGTAATCCCAGCACTGGGGAGGCTGACACAGGAAGATCACTGTAAGTCTGAGCTGTAGAGCAAGACCCTGAACCAAATAAATAGATAAATTTAATTTAATTTAAAAATAGATACTACAGTTGTTTAAGTGTTATACAAAATTGCTATTGTAGGTAATGGGGGATAGGTAATGGCTATGACTCAACAAATGAAAAAATGTATATATTTAAGAAAATATCCTATATTTGAGGAAAATTGAGATTTTTTCAGAAGAAATATGAAAAGACAGAAAAAAATTTAGGGAATAAAGCAATAATTTGGATAGTACAAAATTAAGTAATGATCAGATTTCAGAACTGGAACCATATATTCCTGTAAAGGATGGAGGAGAATGAAGACTGGAAGGTGGATGACTAAAAGGCATCTGTCACCTGAAATTCATTCTGATATTGGCTACCTTGGTTGTAAAAGGTTAGATTATATTCGGAGAGAGGCTGAACCAAACCATTATCATTATCTTGTGTGAATCAAGAGCGCCTGTAACTCAAATGTATGTTACTAGTATGAGTACTGCCAGATTCTTGAATCTCCAGAGACTACAAGAAACATTTCCATGCTATTCCCAAATTTCTTGATGGAGATATATATTAATATATAATAATAGCTTTGGTTGACCATACATGGACAGAAGGTATTTGAAGCTTTTGACTACCAGAGCAAGGACTATAGAATTATATGTGAGTGTAAATGTAGAGTGCTAAAGCAAATATTTGGAAAGCAGAACTATCTTTGGAATTTGAAACTTTCAGGTTTTGGTAGATTAGCCACTTTTCTATCACTGGGATAAGAATGCCAGACTCCCAGAGCTGAAAGGTGCAGAGATTTCTGTGGCTCACAGTTTCAAAGCCTTTAGTCCCCAGTCACTGCCCTGAAGGCAGAAATGATGCGGTGGCATGGCAGGGGAGTGCTACTTGGACCACCACAGTTAGAGGCAAAGAGAGAGGACCTTTCAAAAATAAGAAGGTGGTGTGCCTTTCCAGGTCAAACCCCAGTGGCTCATCTCCTCCGCTGACCGTGTCTTAACAGCACAGTAAGTAAGTAAGTCTGCACTCATCAATGGGTTCACACATTGATGAGGATAAGGCCCCCATGAACCAATCACTTTCCCAGAGCCCACCACTGTACAGGACATTTTGTGGAGATATTTTAATCTACACCATAACAGAATCATCTTACATTTGAGGGTTTCTATGATATTAATGAGGATATTCCAATGTTAAAATTAAAAATGTGCCTGTAGAGTAAAAAAAATAGAACTGTACTGTAAATTTAGGAATTGCATACAGATGATAAAGGACGCAGAAATAAGTGATTCTAAGGGGTCAGAGAAAACAATAAGATTTTTTTCTATATAATAAGGTAGGAAATGTATATTATATTTTAATTATGTATCTTAATGTGGCTGGACAACAGAATCTCTACTACTTGGTACAGGGTTATCTTTATATATCATATATAACATTATATAATAGATATACATACAAACTCAACCAGCTTAAATAATAAGGATAGGGAAACCACAATATACCAAATGTTAAGACTTACCTAAAAAATTTTGTGCTAAATCAGTGTTTAAAGTTTCTTTTAATCTATTAATATACATCATATGAGCAGAAAAGAACAACAGTAATTCTGCTGTTCCAGACCAGTAGATGAGCTCAAGATGTATTCCCGTGTGGTAAATGCAGCATTTTCAGAGCATCGTAAAAGCTTTTTATTGTACACTCCAATGCTGTCATCCGCAGTTAGCTAACAAATATGATAGGTTTTTAATATAATCCACCCCATCCTTGCCAGTGCTTCTTGTACGTTGCGTCATCCCTATGTGGGCCAAGAGTTTGTTTTCCCCAGCTGGCCTGCATGAAGCTGTTGACAGGCCTTCTGACTGAGAAACTGTAGAACAGCAATCTTCCAATTCATTTAGTACTACTGACAAAGAGAGAGCTGTTGATACCCTGATGCAAAAGCACTCTATCAGGCATTACATAGTGTCTGTGTTCTCAGCATGTTCCAGGCGTGATAAGTCATAGCACATGCTCCTTGACATCTTTCTGCATTTCACCGCTGTGTAGAGTTTCCTAGAGTTGAAATTGGGGTAACAGAATGTAAAAAGCCAAGAGTGACATCATCAGCAACTGGTAGCAGTCACTGTATCATAAATAATATTTTGCAGATTTGTAAAAAAAATTGAGTTGTGAAAAGTTCACCCCAAATTGGAAATCAACAGTCTCACTAATTTCAACACACTGATTTTAACTTAAGCAGTGACAAAGCACAGAAATCTCTGTAATGTTTTCTTTTAAAAAGTCAAAAAAAAGTCAAAGTAAAAAGTCAAGCGGTACTTGATGGGACTGCTCACCAAAAGGGCTAGAGATTTTTATTTTATTTCTCAAATAAAAAAAGATGTTTTATACAGAAAGTCTTTCTCTTTAAAGCAGGATCATATATCAACAACTTTAGGTCCCACAGAGCAATGGGTGGCACTGCACAGGAGGTGGCTCTGCTGTGGATAGAATGTCCCCTGATTATGATTATGTCTTGGTATTAATAAGGACGGCAGCTGCAGCAATCTGTTCAATTTTATGCAAATTAGTCTCGGCCCTCTGGCTTCTGGCTAGTGGCCAAAGCAGCCTTTGGCTGGGTAAAGTTTGGATTTGTGCTTTATTCTACTGCTGCAGAGGTTTATTTAATTATCTGTATTTATTTAAAGCAGAACAGCACAAAGCAGTTCTGCATCCTGGTTAACTTTGTGATAGCTGGACTATGTGGGATTTCCCACCCACTCACATGCTAGTTTGAACCACTGAATACATACCCATACAAGAAGGGTGGAGTCTGCTTGTTGCTGGCTTTGGTAATAAAGAACTCAAGGTAGTTTCTCCTTCCTGCATCCTTGAAGGCCTTTGAAATCACATCACATATAATCACTGTTAGAGCAAAACTTTCCTAGTTGGGGTTGAGTACCAGTAACCATCTGAACTAGGAAGCAATTGGTATAATATTTTAAAAGAAATATAGGAGCCTGGGGAGATGGCTCAGTAGAATAAGTGCTTGCTTGGCAAGCTCAAGGGCCTGAGTTCAATCCCCGGTTCTGCAAAATAAATAAATAAATAAATAAATAAATAAATAAATAAATAAATACATACATACATACATACATACATACATACATACATACATACATACATCTATTTTCATTGATGTATACCTAAAAATCCAAAAGCTTTCTGGCCATTTGTTGATAGACATATTTTCTATCTTTTCATTAGCATATACTGGTTATAGAAATTGATATGTTTCATTTTTAAAAAAGAGGAAACAAAAACAATATAGACAAAAGCCAAGCAACACAAAAACAATAAAAAGAATAGAACCTCAAAACATGATAGGAAATTAACAGTTGTTATATTACACATTGTTATCTTCAGTGCAGTTGCTCAGATTACCAGATATAAGAATGTAAGATTGACCAAACAAACATTAACGGTTACTTTCAAAATCTCAAAATAAATTAGTTCATTTGGCAGATTTGTATGTGCACACATCCTACTTTGATCACTGCCCCATTGGTTCCTATACCCCCGTTTCACATTTTTGGGTGGTTTCAATGTGTATATATACTACATTTTGAGTTATCTTTTCTCATTCCTGCTTTCACAGATCCATGTGATGACTTACAATTATCAAGTCAATTTTATACAACTGCTGTACAAAATATTAAAAGTGACTTATCTTGTGGGAATTAATTACCCCTCTACAGACTGGCTTAGGTCATAGAAGGGAACTTGAGTACAGCCAATGTCTTCAAATCACAAACATCAGAATTAATGAGGTTCTAGAAAAAATTTGAAAATGCTTATTACTGGCTACATACAAGTCACCAGTTTCATATGTGATGAGGTAACATGAAGCATGGCTTAGTACTCATTTCTGAAGTTGCTTTCAATGGCTCATTTTATTTGTATTTCTAGTGCTTTTGATTTTCATAAATTCATGGTTTTCATAAACACTATTATTTATTTCATAGGACACAAGGGATATGGAAACCATATTTTATCAGCTAAATTATGTGCAGTCATATTTAAAGTCACAAAAATGTAGAGATAGCACCCATCAGCCTCCAGCCTGTTTACTAAGGTTTCAGCATTGGACTGGTCCTTCTTTCTGTTAATCTAGGCTCTTACGCGCCTCCTTTTATTTTAAGCACAGATTCAGATGACAGCCAGCACTTGTTCTGGTTTTGAATCAAATGCTGGCAGTGTTCCCAGAATATGAACCAGTTGTTTCTTTTCCACACTCTCTCATTGTCCCTCACCATCCCAACTGCTTTAAAGCAATGTGCCATAACCAAACTTACACTTGCTCTAAGGAGAATTAACAAGCATGAATTAAAGCAGTGATTCTCATGTGACCACTATCTCTTCAGTAAATTAGGACAGTTGTTATTCAGCTGTAAAAAAGAGAAGCATTTGCAAAGACTGCTTTCAAGCTGAAGAAATTACCTAAGTATAGAAATTACTCATATATAAGTATTTCTTCAATTATCAATATTCTCTTTATTCTAGCTACTACCAACCTCACCTAATAATCATTCTACTTATTTGTACTGGTACAGATAGCAAATACTCACTTTTGTCTTTACAAAAACTATTATTTTTTCTTTGCTCAAAATTTCAATTTTATCACTTCATCTTCTTTATTACTAAATCTGTTTTCAGGTCAACAGTATTTCTCTTATGATGATAAAAATACTTTAGCCTGCCCAGTGAGTTTACTAATATCTAAAATTCTGTGAAAATGTTTTCCTTTAAGACACTGTAAGACAATATAATTATGGGATCCTTTGGAAACATGTTTATATCACATTATAAAATATTAATCATTAAGTAGCAAGTTATAAGCATTTAAACTTTTCACAATCTGATAAATCACTTAATTTTGCTTTTGAAAAAAGGCAGATTTTTCAAATGTGCATATTTATTAAATTAAAAATAGTGTAAATGTATAAGAAAGTGAATTACTTAAATAAACTATAATACTCCAACATGAAATATATAGACTGAAAGCTAACTGACATACAGTGATAGTGGGACAGGGCATTGAACCTGGGTCTTTGTGCTTATCTAGGAAGGAGCTCAGACCACTGAGCTATCTTCATGGCCCTGAGAGTGGTGTTTTATAAATTAAAAATAATTAAGTTAGTTTTATTACACACTCAAAGATGATTGAGGGATACACATATTTACACTGTGGTTACCTATTCCTACTCTATCACACAAACAGGAAGTGACTATTTGCTAAAATCTATTGTCATTATTTTCTAAGCTTCTTAACTAGAAGGATTCAGGGGAGGTGGAAAGGTTAAATTAAATTATCAACAGAATATTGAAAATTCTTGTTCAGATACAATGACTCACCTAGTGCTATAGTCGGGGTTTTCAAGAGATAGATTTAATAGAAGAAACATAATTTATAGGATTATTTTATAATATTTACCCAAAAAGTCAATTGCAGAGTCAATAGTACTAAAGATCTGTCCATGAACTAGAGACCCAAAGAATCCAGGAGAGGACCTGGATACCACAGCAATGTTCTGCACAAGTCCAACTAAAGACCTGGAGCTCATAGCAATGTCTCATGCAAGTCTGTATCAAGGACCTGTACTAGGAAGGACCAAAGCTCAGTGCAGGAAGCTAGAAAGTCTGCACCAGCAGGATAAAGGATCTGTGCCAATAGTCTGAGGGATCTCCACTGGAGCCAGGAAGTGGCAGTCAAGGTAAGAACTCATCTCTAATTCCAAAAAAGAACTGTAGCTATCCTCAGTGACAGAAAGACCCAATAAACTCTTATGATGTGAAGAACAGAGTTCATACTGAGAAAATCAGCCTGACAGGCTTCTCCAGGAGAATCAACAGCACACCATCTTCCCCTGAAGTTCTCCTTTAATGCTACTGGCAACAATCCTTAGATTGGCTTTTTACACCCAGAACCATGCTGATTGAGGTCAGCTTGGTCTTCCAAGTTGACCATTATTTAATCCACCATGGACAGGATCTGGCACCCTTTGGGTAAATTATTATTTGGGGTGTTTTTATCTTCTCTTCTATGCTCATGTACATTCTCTCTGGATGATTACTACTGGTGGTAGTAATGCATGATTTTCTGGATGCTTAAAGTAAAGTCCTCATTGTCCTATAGTGGCCTTGATCTGTACCAATTTCTGCAGATCATGCTTCCTTTCTTGTTCTAGTTGTAAATAATGACTGGTCCTTCTTCTCTCTTAGCACTGTATATTGGAAGCAATCATTTGATGTTATGGTCCAGGCCACTCATCTCTAATTCCAAAAATTTATTAAAAACTGATGCTTGAATGACTTAAATCACTTCTTCCTCTGCTGGCCATCAATTAACCTACAATTTATGTACTTCCAATGAATCTTGCTGAAACTGCTGTACCTAGCCGGTCTCCCTAACTGGATTTTTTTTTTCCAATTAGCCTCTACTTGTCCCTATGTTGTAGAGGGTAACAGCAGCTTCAATCATCTTAAAACTGTCTTGTACTTACTTATATGACATAATAGAATCCTCCTCCTATCTTAGTCCAAGTGTGATGAATTCAAACACTGTCACCAAATTAATTCACCTTGCCCAATTATTTCTCCTTTCCATATCATTTTATGAATCAGAGGTGGGCTTTATAGCATGTCTCCCTCTCTCCAACAGGTATTTCCTGATACTGTATCATTACAGTTAACAGGCTGGCCTTAATGAAGGAAGAACCCTACTCCTTATAGAGAGAGGTGTTGCTCTTAATGTCAATGGAATCTTGACATTTTTATGGGGTTATAACAGAATGCCAAAGGCCAGACAAAGTGTAATGAGCCGAAATTTATTAGCTTATCTTTCTGGAGTGAGAATTCTAAGATCAAGTGCCTGAATATGTTGAGGAATTTCTTTCTGTGTCATCCATGGCATAAGGGCAAAAAAAAAAAAAAAGGAATGAGAAAGCAGGAGAAGAAGAAGGTCATTCTTTTACAAGAAATCCTCCTACAAGACAGTGAATCTACTATCTTCACAATGTTAATAATCCATTCATGAGGGGAGGCCCTCATGGCCTAATTTCTCTACAAAGATACTACTTACCAGTGAAGATTAAGTTTCCAATATGTTAGGGTAAAAATTTTGTTATATTTGGGTAATATTTATCATAGTATGCCAGTAAAAACATAAAACATGTCTTTGAAAACATTAACAGAAGAATCACTGTAAACCTAATTGGAAATTGTAGATCTAGGTGTGGTGAAACACACATGGAATCTCAACATTAAGAGATAACAAAATATAAAGATCTACACCTGGACAACTTAATAAGACCCTTTTTCAAATAAAAAAACAAAAAGAAGCTGAAGATATACATCACTGGGAAGGCCGTGGGTTCAGTATCAAACAACACAAAATTAATATGGGTTTCCATATTTAAGATACTGCTAAAAATATACATGAATTGATTATCATATTTCACATGTTGCATTTTATATTGAGCTGAGACAACCTTATTACATTTAGCATAGACTGAAGTTCAGACATAATGACACATAGATAATGCCAAGCAATTTCTCCATCCTTTCTAGGGGAAGTATTAGAGTCACGTCATCTCTACTCAGTGGGTCAGTGTCAAGAATTTCAAGTGATATCTACAAAGCCACGAACAGCTGATGTACACCTGAAGCTTTGCATGTATTCAGCTGCTTCAGGCTAAAATCCATAATACGTCTTGTTATCATTTCCTTACATGTGCATGTACATTCTCTCTCTCTCTCTCTCTCTCTCTCTCTCTCTCTCTCTCTCTCTCTCTCTCTGTGTGTGTCTCTCTCTCTCTGTCTCTGTCTCTCTGTACTTCAGATTTGAAGCTAAATAGTCTCCCTATAAGAGTTGTCAGTCTCATTTATTCATTTTTGAATGATAGATTGAATTCTGTAAGTGAATATTCAGAGCACAAAATTAATTTATGTTTTATAGAAAATTATATGGAAATCAAATATTTAAATGTGAAACTTGATTGTATATATTAAGACTTAAGTTTGACTTTCTATATTTAATCACTGTTTATGTTCAATAGTGAAAACTGAAGGTAATTCCAAACTTACTTAAGAGCTTAATCCCATGAGAGGTCTTCAATGTCAGACTGGGAGATGTGTTTGTGGGTATTAAGTAATAGTACTGAGCTATGTTAGAAATACAGAATATTTATTCTCTGATCTCAAGTATATTTTAAAAAATATAGTGGTGTGCCCTCTGGACAGCTGGCAGAATACTTCACTATTCCATTTTGATTTAAAAATTTTTATGTTATGTTATGTTATTTATTTATTTATATTCCATACTTTTTTAAAAAAATATTTTAGTTAATGCTTGTAGAATGTCTTGTATTTTACAGACGGTATCTCTCTGGAGAACATGAGGAGATGAAAAAAGAAAAAAATTGTCTAGTTTATGGGAAAGCAATGCATAATTTTAAAAATCTGTGTGTTTTGCCTTACCATATATCAGTGATTATTTTGATTTTAAATGTTATCTTGGGTGGAAGAATATTAGTCTGAATCCAAAGTTTGCCCTATTGTTTGGACAAACTTTTTTTGCTCTTGGAAATGCAATTTCGAAAATAAGTCTATTATTCCTGGGTGGTCACTGAAGAGATATTTCCAAACACGTAGCATATAAAAAGTGTTCATGAAATATGCTAGCGCATTACATTAACATCTTGCAAAAACCCCTCTGCAAAATCCAGATACTTATATTGCTTTTGACAGACTGTAGGCGGTAAAGTTTTAACTTTAAAGAAAGGGCTTTCTGTTTCTGTTTTCAAGTTAAAAATAATGAAAGGAAAACACACTGAAATTCCCACATTATTAAATAAAACATTTAAGTGGCCAAGGGCCAATCATTGTCACGCCATGAACAAATGCCTTATGGTAATATGTTCCATAGCTTTTTGCTAAAAACTACCAATTTTAACACATTTGCACCTGATTAGACACCATAGAACGGCGCTGATTGAAGCCAGTATCATAACACTGGTACTCATGCCTATGGGGAGGGAAGCTGCTGTGCAAACCTGAACAGAAAGGTGGTGTGAAATAGGTTCCACGTTGTGAAAACAGATCCTAAGTAGATTTGCCACAGAGTGAACCCCATTCAATAGTCAGAAGTTCATAACATCACCCATGCAAGACGGTAAAGGGCTAAAAGAAAATATGAACTGCAAAGTTTTAAACATTCGAAATATGCAAAGATTATGGGTGATTAAAGTAAAAATTTTGAAAATCAGTTTGATATCAGAATTCTTCAAATATGTGATATCAATGATTGAAAGAAAGAGCTTAGGCTTGCTGAAACACAGTGTGTCTCCCCCATAAAACTTCTCTTGTATCTAATGATAATTATGTTCACGGACAAGACCAAGGATATATTTTAAGTTTTAATATGATCAGAAGTTGTGATTTCATTTAAAAATAAATAGTAAAATTGAATATCTACTGTGTCTAAACAAAATTCTGAAGGAATTTTGACTGATTTTCATTAAATTATTTACTGTTTAACTCCTAGACCTTATCACTATTTTGTTACACATACATTATATGTTGTTATCTAAAAGCAATTTCTCAGGGTACAAAGTATAGGCATAAAACTTCTCTATTTAGTATTAGTATGGACCTTCCTTTATGATGAACTAAGAAGCATTAATAATATAACCTATTTTCCTTTTTCCTTTTTTTCCTACTGGCCCTCCCCTCTCACCTATCCTATTTCCTTTTGAACAATTTTCTTTCATTTTACAGTATCTATTTTACACTTTAGAACTTATTTACTCATTCAGTTTCTCATACTTGGGAGACAACAGTACGTTTACACATGTGAGTCTGACTTATGTCACTTATGAATATGGTTTCTAGTTGCCTACGTTTACCTAGAAAGGTTTCAGTTTTATACTTATTTATAACTGAGTAGTATTCTAGTGTACATAAATACCACATATTTATCCACTCTGTAGATGATGGGCATTCAGGTTGTTCCTGAGATTTAGGTATTACACATTCTGCTGCTAAAAAATTGGTCATATATATTGGTATACTGTTTTAAATCTTCTGGGAAGATACTCAGAAGGAGAATAGCTGGGTTGAATAAGACCTCTAATTCTAGATTTTTGAAGAAACTCCAGTATGATTTTTCACAGTGGTTATACCAGTCTTCACTCCCAGCAATAATAGAGAAGGGTTCATTTTGCCACAAACCATTGCCAGTGTTTGATTTTGACTGATTTCTTGATAATGTCCATTCTTTTCGGGATTAGATGGCATGTGACGTGTTTTAGTTTGCATCTCTCAAATTAAAAGAGATGCTAAACTTTTTTTCATATATTTATTTGCTATTTGTATTTATTTATCTCAGCAATCTGATTATTCTAAGATTCTCATTTTAGAGAATCTTAAATTTGTGAGATCTGATTTTTTCCCAATTATTTATATGTTCTAGACAGAAGTGCTTTGTCTGAGGGGCAATTGCTTAAAATGTTTCTCATTCTGTAGGTTGTCTTTTCGTTATATTGGTGATTTCTTTTTATGTGAAAAGCATTTTGGTGCAGATGAGATAGCTCAGCTATGATCCCTGGCTCCACATGCTGCACCAGTCCAGTTCCTGGGCATGCTGAGCCAGTGACCAAGTCCAGGAGTAGGGGCACATGCCTGTAATCCCAGGCCTGGGGAGGCTGAAAACAGGAGCATCACTACAAGTTGGAATGCATAGTGAGACCCTATACTAAATACATAAAAAAGAAGGATTTTAATAAAAGAAGATGCAAATTCTTGATTCATTAAAGTATTTCCCAAGCTGTCTGGGTTTTGTTCATGGACTCTTTGCCTACTCCTATGTCTTCAAGATTTCTACAAACTTTCTCTTCCAGTAGATTCAATGTTTATGTTTTAATATTTACATCTTTGATACATTTTGAGTTTAGTTAAGTGCTTTTAAACACAGATCTAGTTGTAGTTTTTGGCATGTAGAGGGCCAGCTTTTGTAGCACCATTTGTTAAAGAGGCTATCTTTAATCCACTGAACATATTTGGACCCTTTGTCAAAGATAAGATGGTTCAGTGTATTTGTACTTGTGTCTGCATCTTCTAATTTGTTCCACAGATTCTCAGGTCTGTTTTTGCTTCTTTTTGCCAATACCATGTTGATTTTGTCACAGTAGCTTTGTACTATAATTTCAACTCAGTGATTATGATGCCTCTTATCTTGCTTTTCTTGCTGAGGATTTCCTTTATCATTCTAGGGCTCTTCTGCTCACAGATGAATTTTAGGGATTCACACTCTAATTCTGTGAGATTTGCGAATTGTGTTTTGACTGGGATTGCACTAAATCAGTAAAACAGTTTGGGAGTACAGTCATTTTCAATATGGTAATTTTTCCTATCAATAAGCAAGGTTATCATTCTGTTTTCTGAAATTCTCTTAAAATTCTTTTCAGAATAATTTCTAATATTCAAATCCATTACTTTCTTTGATAAATTTATTCCTGAGTATTTCTTTTCTTTTTTTTTTAGATGCTATTATAAAGGGTGTGATTTTCTTAATTTCTACCTCAGTGATGTTGTTTGTGTACAGGAATGCCATTGATTTATGAGTCTTGGCCTTGTATCCAACTATACTATTGAATTTAGTAATTAAATCTATGGGTCTTATGGTAGAGTTTTCAGGATTTTCTATGTGCAATAACATATCATCTGTAAATATTGTAATAGCATACTCTACATATCATCTATTATATCATCGATGAATAATGATAATTTCATTCCTATCCATATTCTTTTTAGTTTTCTAAAAAGAGGATAATTTCTCTACACAATGTACCTAGAACTACGTTGAATGGGAGTGGTGATAGTGGTCATCCTTGTCTTTTCCTGATTTTAGAATGAAGGTTTCAGTTTCTTTCCATTTAGTATGATGTTGGCTGTTGGTTTGTCATAGATGACTTTTATCAGAATGAGATAAAGACGTCAATTGTCTGAGGACTTTTTATCATGAATGAGTGTTAGACTTTGTCAAGAGCACTTTCTGCATCTATTGAAATGATTCTGTGATTTTTGTCTCTGGCTCTGTTGATATGGTCTATCACATATATATATAATTGCATATGTTGAGCCATTGCTACTGTCCTTGAATAAATCTCACCTGATCATGGTATATAATCTGCTTGATGATATGTTGAGCTATGTTTGCTAGTAACTTATTGAGGATTTTGCCTCTATGTTTAATAGGGAGATTGTTCTGTAGTTAATGTTTTTGGTTGTGTCTTTTTCTGATTTTGGTGTCAGGATAAAACTTAGCCCCAGAAATGAATTAGGGAGCATTACTTCCCTTTCATTTTCATTAAAGAGTTGAGGATTAGTGGTATTAAATATATCCTAAATTTCTTGCAGAATTCAGCATTTAAACCATCAGGAGCTGGCCTTTCTGATGGAAAGTTTTTGATAATATTGTCAGTTTCATGGAGTGATATTGGGTATTAAGAATTTTTCTATCTTGTTTATTAAGTTTTGGCAATTCATACGTATCTAGGAATCTGATCTCTTCTGTGTTTTCTATCTTATGTGAGTAAACATTTTCAAAGAAAGTATTGATGATCTTCTGCATTTCCATAGGATCTGTAGTGATTTCCCCTTTTCCCTCCTTCATTGTTTAAATTTGAGACTTTTCTTTCTTTTTTTGATAAGATTGTCTAAGGGCTTGTCTATTATTTTTATTCTTTCAAAGAAAAAAACTATAATTCATAAATTCTTTCTATTATTGTTTTAGTTTCCATTGTGTTCATTTTTTCTCTCATCTTTACAATTTCCTCTCTTCTTTGCACTTTGCTTTTGACTTGCTCTTCTTTTTCTAGGAACTTGAGATACAACATTGGCTTATTTAGCTGTACTACTTCTGTTTCCTGATGTGAAAATTCACTGTCATAACTTTCCCTCTTAGTGCTTTCCTTTTTTTTATTTATTTTTTATTTTATTGAAGTACAAATATCAATCAGACAGTTTTAAGACACCTTAACAAGATAGATTTGATAAATTAATACATTGCAAACTGTTTTGGTATCATACAAGGTGCATACATGATATTATACTTACAGACATTATTATAGCAGATGGCTCTTATCAGTAAATTAAGAGTGTAGCTGTTTACTTATCTTATTTTTTATACCTGAATTATATCAAAAATTCAATAATTATTTTCCTAGTGAATGACCGTAGTACTAGAAGCCAACATAATATCCTGTCCAACCACCATTAGTGCAGATCTTGCCTCTCATAGAATTATGTAGAAGCACAGTGTTATCTATCCCAACTGTACTATCTATACACACACATCATGTTTTTTTCTTTCTACACCCCTTCCTTTGTCTACACCTGTCAAAGGTGGGCACTCCATTGTCATTCAACTAACTTAGGAACTTGAACTCGACACCACAATCCAACACAGTCCAGCATTCTACAACGATAGTGAGTTATTCAAAGAAGTTGTCGACCATAACCATTTATAGCTCAGCTTAATATTATGGCCCCATGATGTATACTTCATTTTTATACTTTTCTGCTGAATGGTTAAGACCTAGATAGATCAAGACTTATATGCCAACACATGAACTTTATATTTCCTATGTGGTCAGTGAAGTCCTCTCAGGGTTCATCTTGTAGTCCGGTACATTATTCTGTAGTTCCTTTGTCTGTGTCATCCAAAAGGAAACGTACAACAAGTAAAATCAATTGAGTCAGATAAGGCAAAGTGAACGGCATATGCTGCAGGATACTAATCAGCTTTTCTTCTGGATGGTTAACAACATAAGATCCCAAGTCAGAGTTGGATAAATAGAAGAGCCACAAGGCCAGCCAACATTTTGGCTCTGGCCTTTCAAGGTCAGCAAAGACTCAGGACGTAGGAGAACCTGTAGAGCAATATCATGAAACTCAGTTGAGCTCCAAATTTTCTGAACAATGAGATTATGGAGCCACAGAGGAAAGAGATTGAAGTTCTATAGTGTGTCTGGTGAGAGTCACATGAAGAGAAAACTTTCTCTCAAGCTCTCACAGAGAGCAAACTGGTCAAGCATTGGCTGTGACTCATCCACATGTATGACACAGACAAAGGAACTAGTGCTTTCCTTGTATCCCATAAGTTCCCATATGTTGTATCTCAATTCTTGTTTATTTGTAGGTATTGTTGAATTTCTTCTTTAATTTCATCTTTGTTACCTATTGTTTGTTAAATCGGGTGTTATTTCATTTCCATGTATTTATGAGATCTTTGCAGTTTCTTTTGCCATTTATTTCCAGTTTCGTGGCACTTTAGTTATATAGTAGGAATGGGATAATTCCAGTTCCTCTTCATTTACTTAAGCATCATCTATGGGCTACTATATGCTCTATTATTCTTTAAACTAGAGAAGAATGTGTATCTAATGATATTGAGTTGAATAGTCTGAAAACATCTACTAAGTCCATTCATCCACTGGTGTCACTCAGATCTGATATTTCTTTCCTAAATTTTTTGTCTGAGTAAGCTAATCTGTCTATTTGTGGCAATGGGGTGTTAAGTTCCCTGGCCAAACTCATGACATTTTAACTCATCCTGCTTGGCTCTTTGGTCTTGATTTTCAACATAAATCTCTCTTAAAGTGTCCAATAGTAGCCATGCCACCACCCCAATATGTGGCTTCTTTGAAATATCTTTTGAAAGATGAATCAATCTGCCATGCTTAAACTCAATGTCAGGCAAAGTCTCTGGACATGGGCAAAATTCAGACAAATTTGGGCCAAGCCATAACACAAATCATCCAGAGTCCTTCTTCCCAGCAGAAACTTCTGCATCCTGCTCTTTATGAGTAAGCTTTCTATCAGCCTTCTGGTCTTAGGAGCTCTGACCAGAATCTCCCAAACAGAATAGCCTAAGCTGTTCCAGCTCTTCACAAGTAGGTGACCTCTCCAAACTTTTCCTGTCTCTTCTCATAAGCCATTCCCAAAAGCTTATAATCAACATGGTCAGATTTAGCCACACCAATGACCCTACTTCTCTGGTAACAAATTCTGTCTCAGTTACTCTTCTTTTTTACTGGAACAAATCCCCAGCACCCAAAATGAAGGAAGGAAAGGTTTATTTAGCTTAGTTACTGGAAGTTTCAGTCCATACTTGGCTGGCTCCAAGGCAAAATGGAACAGGGTAGAGAGTATTTAGTTCATGGTACTGGAACAACAATGGCAACAAAGACAGAGTATGTCTCCCTGTCTCTCTTATATTGAATTCAGGTTCTCTGCCCCAGGCTGAAGGAAGTACACACACCAATAATCCCAGCAGTACTAAATTCCATAATCCCAGTAGGACTAAGACCCATAATCCCAGTGGATCATGACTTAATCTCAAACTCTAGAAGTCGCTCCCCCATGACTGCATGAGGCTTTGGTGGGACAAACAGACACAAACCATAACAACCGGAAATATTTCAGTCCAAGTTCTTCATGACTTGATGGCTGATTTTGAGAAGACTTCTGTGATTCTGATGGCTCTCATTTATTGGTGATTTGTTTCTTCTCTCTAACAGCACTTAATATTGTGATATATATATATATATATATATATATATATATATATATATATATATATATATAGAGAGAGAGAGAGAGAGAGAGAGAGAGAGAGAGATACATATAGATATAGATATAGATATATTAGGAGAAATGTTATGAAAGTGATTATGTTAGCAATTAAATCACACAATGACAATCTGTTTTCCAGATATTGAGTATGTAAGCAGAAATACCACAATGGCTGAAATTCTTGCATTTCATGGAAGTCAAAGAATCAGCCCTAAAACTAAACTTTCCTTATTTCCCATTAGTAGCTTTTTCTATGACATCAACTCCCTTCCATTGGCAGAGTGGCAGAAAGTATCAATCACATATAGACCTTAAAATTTTAGAAGGCATAGAGCTGGCTAGGTAGATCAGCAGACTAAAGCACCTGCTTAAGCAGAGCTCAGAGGCCAGGGTTCCATTGATCCCTGGCATGCCCTGCCGGCTCTGCCCATCTCCACTCATCCCTACAACTCCCAGGAGCGCTGAGACAGATATTGAGACTGAGTGTGGTGGCGCATGCATGTAATTCCAGCACTTGGGAGGCTGAAAACAGGAGAATCATTACAAGTCGATCTATGTAGTGAGATTCTGTATGAAATACATAAAAAAAAAAACTTGCAAAAGCCACATTTATAATGAAATCCAATATATCAAATATAGTGTTTCAAGGATTGGGGATGTAGCTTAGTGACACAACCACCCACGTTAATTTTTCTCTCCAGATTCCCTTGTGCATTTGCTTTTACCTCAAATTCCACTTTGGACCAGCTATATTTTAGGTACTTAATAGAGATACATATCAAATGCTACCCTTATTGAATAGTTCATTTCTAGAAAGAAAGGTTACAATACAGTATTTTTATGTGAAGAAAGCAACAACCTTGAGAGAATTAAATAGTGTGGCACATCCACTTTCATTTCAGTTGTTACTGTTACCATTATAACAAGTATTGGTATCACTGAATATATTCACAGATTTAAGACAAGAACTATTTATCGCATGGATATTAGAACCCTACGGATATTATAAGGAGGTACTATAAATGGAGTAGTTTAAGACAAGGTAAATGCATTATTTCATGGTTTTGCAAGATAGGAATTGAAATCAATACATTAGGAATCTCTCCTTGTCTCCTTCCATTTTCAGGTGGTTTGCTAACAGCCTGTGACATTCTTTACCTTCCAGGTATATAACTGCAATCTCTGTGGCACATATTTTTTCTTTATATTCATGTGATTGTGTCTTTATGAGAAGAAAATCAAGTCCTACTTGATTAGGGTTCACCCTACCCTAGTGTGGGCACATTTTGTCAACTAAAGATGTACCAATCTTGTTTCCAAATAAATTTTGAAAGACCAGGGAATAGGAATGCAACATATCTTGTTTTAAGAGAATCTAATTGATGCATAACAGTAGGCATATGTACTGACAAATATTTACAATAGCTGTGAAAAAGTGACAAATTGCTATCATTATAAACAACAAATATTCAGGAAATTATTTCAGAATGTTACTGAATAATTTATATAAATTAACAACATAATGGTGTTAAGTGTAGGGGTCTTTTTAGCTACATTCCAAATTTTGAGAGTTAATGTGAATCATCAACTTGATTGAATTGGGAGACACTCGGGGTAGAGATACTTCTAGATGTGTCTCAGTGGGTCAAAGAGGCACAATTGTGAAGAATATGTCTGGTACTCTGCCTTGTCCCCTCTGTCATTCTTCCTCTGTTCTGCTTCCTGGCCATCAGAGACTAACTGCTTTGCGTAGCTAATATGCTCACTTCTCAGCCACCAAGAAGTGAGCAACCTTCTGCTATCAACCACCCTGCCATTGTGCTCCTGCCCTGGAGCCAGTCAATGGGGTACTGAGTCCTCTGCAACTAAACAAAATCAAATCTCGCCTTGAAGTTGTGAGTGTTGGATATTTTATCTTGGAGATAAAATTCAAAGAAAAACCAATGGAGGAAGAAATGAGTTTTTAGCTTGGGATAGAAGATCTTAAAATCTTTTCATTAGACATAGGTTCCTGAGCAGAATTTCTGAACACAACTGATCTACTGAATCTCCACACTAGACAGTTTTACTTCTACTTAGAAACCCTTAAGAGAAATGTGCATTCCAAATACACAGCAATATCAATCAATCCATTGATCAGTAACATCAATAAAAAGTGCAAGATGGTTTCTCCCAAAATCATTCCAATACATACTGTGTAACTGGCAATAATATTAACTTCTAATTTTAGGGCTATGTCTGTCGCTTACTAAGACATTCAATAAAACTTTATAAAATTAAACTCTAAAACTGTATTCATCATTGATCTTTTCTAATATTTCTTATTCTTTAAAAGTACAAATTAAAATTTAATATATTACAAGTGATACCGAATTTCACTTAACAAAGTAACAGGAATGCCATAGTATTTGTTGTGGTGCATAGCACTGTCTTGCAACCAGTTACTCATATTACCAGATATATGAATGCAAAATTGGAAGAAGAAAGACATGTATAAGAAATTAAGAGAAAAAGGAGAAACAATTGAAAAATGGAGACAAAACAAATTAAGCATTAACTGCTCTTTCCATAGACCAGCAGAAATGCACAGTCCTATTGTTCAAAACTACCTGCATACATACCTAGATAAATCTCTTTCTGCCACTCCC
Source organism: Ctenomys sociabilis (assembly GCA_004027165.1). Classification (NCBI taxonomy): domain Eukaryota; kingdom Metazoa; phylum Chordata; class Mammalia; order Rodentia; family Ctenomyidae; genus Ctenomys; species Ctenomys sociabilis. Next base: position 2,089 of record PVKA01007836.1, on the reverse strand, counting down.
CTTTGGTCCTTCACCTCAGCTCCTTTTGATTAAATTCATTCCCTTTTCACAGTATCTATTACACCTTTCAGGCTCCATTTTTCTCTTGCAGGTTCTCACACGAAGGAGATAATAAGATGTTTGCACATGTGGTTTGAATTTTTTCACTTAATATGTTCTCTAGTTGCATCCATTTACTGACAAAAGACTCAAATTTATCTCATTTTATTACTGAATAATATTCCATTGCGCAAAAATACCACATCTTCTCTATGCATTCTTCAGTTGATGGGCATCTGTGTTGTTTCCAGGATTCACTTATGACAATTTGTGTTGTTATAAACATAGATGTACATATATAAATGTATGAAGTCTTCAGTTCCTCTGAAAAACTATCCAGGAGTGGAACAGTTGGCTTGAATATGATCTCCAATCATAGCTTTCAAAGGAATCTCCACACTGATTTCCAAGGATTGTGTCAGTCTGCACTCCCACCAACAGTACAAATGGGTCCATTTTCTTCCACAGATCTCCAGCATTAGTTATTGGTTGACTTCTTGATGTTAGCCATTTTTGCTGGTGTAAGATGGTATCTCAGAGTTGTATTAATTTGCAGTTCTTGGAGGACCAATGATATTGAACATTTTTTTGATATATTTACTTGCCATTTGTATTTCTTCTTCTGAGAAATATATACTCATATCAGATGCCCATTTTTAGATTGGGTCTTTGAATTTGTGGGATCTGATTTTTTTTAATTCTTTATATGTTCTAGATAGAAAGCCTTTCTCATAGGGACAGTTGGCTATAATTTTTTTCCTAGTTTATGGGTTTTCTTTTTACACTGTTAGAGATTTGCTTTTCAGTGCAGAAACTTTTCAAAAGATAAGATTCTAGTTGCTTATTCTTTGAAGTATTTCCCATGTAGTTTGGTTTTTACTCATGAATATTACCACTATGTCTTTAAGATGTCAACCTACATTTTCCTTAGGAAGATTTAGTGTTTCTGTTTTAATATTTAAATGTTTGATCCATTCAACTTAATGTTGCTTTGTGCATGGTGATAGATATGGGTCCAGTTTTAGCCTCCAGAATCTAGAAAGTCAGTTTTCCAGCACCATTTATAGTAGAAGTATAAAAGAGGCTATTTTTCTTCCATGTTTGGCTCCTTAATCAAAGATAAGGTGGCTGAGTGTCTTTGCAGTTGTGTCTGCATCTTTTAATATGTATCATTGATCATCAGGTTAGTCTTTATGCCAGCACCAGGCATTTTCTTCATTTTTTTGTATTTTAGGACAAGGTCTACAGAGTCTCACTGCATAGATCAGACTCATAGTCATCCTGCTTACAGCCTCTCAAGTGCTGGGATTACAGGTGCATGCTACCACACCCAGTCTCAATCATCATCTCAACGTACCCCAAAGTCAGGGCCAGCACAGCAGGCTTGGGGATCAAACTCCTGGTCCCTATGTCTGCCTAAGCAGGCATCTTAATCTGCTGAATTATTTGGCCGGCCCTTGTACCATGACGATTTTTTCACAGTATATTTATAGTACAATTTCAGGTCAAGGATTGTCATACCTCCCGCCTTTACTTTGTTTCTCAGAATAATTTCTTTTTTTATATTCTGGGTGTCTTCTAGTTCCCAATGAATTTGAACAGTTTTCTCTAACTCTGTGATGTATAGTAATGGTATTTTAATCAAGATTGCAATGAATCGGAATAGCAAGTTTGGAACATTTATTTTAAAACAAAATGGAATTATGACTATTTTCACAATGTTGGTTCTTCCTATCCACGATTTATACTTTTCTGCTGGATGGTTAAGACCTAGTATAAAAGTATAAAAATGAAGTATACATCGTGAGCCCATAATATTAAGCTGAGCTGTAAATGGATATGGTCAACAATTTCTTTGAATAACTCCCTATGGTTGCAGAATGCTGGACTGTGTTGGATTGTGGTGTCGAGTTCAAGCACCTAAGGTAGTTGAATGTCAATGGAGTGCCCACTTTTGACAGGTGTAGACAACGGAAGGGTTGTAGAAAGAAAAAATCATGATGTGTGTGTATAGACAGTACAGTTGGGATAGATAACGCTGTGCTTCTAC